>JASTWF010001673.1:0-66000 GCA_030390025.1 Squalus acanthias | reverse complement strand
AGTGTCAGTGACAGACCGGTACCCACCAGTACTGTACCCCAGTGTTATACAGAGACAGACCTGTACCCACCAGTACTGTACAGACAGTGCCATTATACAGATGACAGACCGGTACCCCCCAGTACTGTACCCCAGTGTTAGTGACAGACCTGTACCCACCAGTACTGTACCCCAGTGTTATACAGTGACAGACCTGTACCCACCAGTACTGTACCCCAGTGTTATACAGTGACAGACCTGTACCCACCAGTACTGTACCCCAGTGTTATACAGTGACAGACCTGTACCCACCAGTACTGTACCCCAGTGTTATACAGTGACAGACCTGTACCCACCAGTACTGTACCCCAGTGTTATACAGTGACAGACCTGTACCCACCAGTACTGTACCCCAGTGTTATACAGTGACAGACCTGTACCCACCAGTACTGTACCCCAGTGTTATACAGTGACAGACCTGTACCCACCAGTACTGTACCCCAGTGTTATACAGTGACAGACCTGTACCCACCAGTACTGTACCCCAGTGTTATACAGTGACAGACCTGTACCCACCAGTACTGTACCCCAGTGTTATACAGTGACAGACCTGTACCCACCAGTACTGTACCCCAGTGTTATACAGTGACAGACCTGTACCCACCAGTACTGTACCCCAGTGTTATACAGTGACAGACCTGTACCCACCAGTACTGTACCCCAGTGTTATACAGTGACAGACCTGTACCCACCAGTACTGTACCCCAGTGTTATACAGTGACAGACCTGTACCCACCAGTACTGTACCCCAGTGTTATACAGTGACAGACCTGTACCCACCAGTACTGTACCCCAGTGTTATACAGTGACAGACCTGTACCCACCAGTACTGTACCCCAGTGTTATACAGTGACAGACCTGTACCCACCAGTACTGTACCCCAGTGTTATACAGTGACAGACCTGTACCCACCAGTACTGTACCCCAGTGTTATACAGTGACAGACCTGTACCCACCAGTACTGTACCCCAGTGTTATACAGTGACAGACCTGTACCCACCAGTACTGTACCCCAGTGTTATACAGTGACAGACCTGTACCCACCAGTACTGTACCCCAGTGTTATACAGTGACAGACCTGTACCCACCAGTACTGTACCCCAGTGTTATACAGTGACAGACCTGTACCCACCAGTACTGTACCCCAGTGTTATACAGTGACAGACCTGTACCCACCAGTACTGTACCCCAGTGTTATACAGTGACAGACCTGTACCCACCAGTACTGTACCCCAGTGTTATACAGTGACAGACCTGTACCCACCAGTACTGTACCCCAGTGTTATACAGTGACAGACCTGTACCCACCAGTACTGTACCCCAGTGTTATACAGTGACAGACCTGTACCCACCAGTACTGTACCCCAGTGTTATACAGTGACAGACCTGTACCCACCAGTACTGTACCCCAGTGTTATACAGTGACAGACCTGTACCCACCAGTACTGTACCCCAGTGTTATACAGTGACAGACCTGTACCCACCAGTACTGTACCCCAGTGTTATACAGTGACAGACCTGTACCCACCAGTACTGTACCCCAGTGTTATACAGTGACAGACCTGTACCCACCAGTACTGTACCCCAGTGTTATACAGTGACAGACCTGTACCCACCAGTACTGTACCCCAGTGTTATACAGTGACAGACCTGTACCCACCAGTACTGTACCCCAGTGTTATACAGTGACAGACCTGTACCCACCAGTACTGTACCCCAGTGTTATACAGTGACAGACCTGTACCCACCAGTACTGTACCCCAGTGTTATACAGTGACAGACCTGTACCCACCAGTACTGTACCCCAGTGTTATACAGTGACAGACCTGTACCCACCAGTACTGTACCCCAGTGTTATACAGTGACAGACCTGTACCCACCAGTACTGTACCCCAGTGTTATACAGTGACAGACCTGTACCCACCAGTACTGTACCCCAGTGTTATACAGTGACAGACCTGTACCCACCAGTACTGTACCCCAGTGTTATACAGTGACAGACCTGTACCCACCAGTACTGTACCCCAGTGTTATACAGTGACAGACCTGTACCCACCAGTACTGTACCCCAGTGTTATACAGTGACAGACCTGTACCCACCAGTACTGTACCCCAGTGTTATACAGTGACAGACCTGTACCCACCAGTACTGTACCCCAGTGTTATACAGTGACAGACCTGTACCCACCAGTACTGTACCCCAGTGTTATACAGTGACAGACCTGTACCCACCAGTACTGTACCCCAGTGTTATACAGTGACAGACCTGTACCCACCAGTACTGTACCCCAGTGTTATACAGTGACAGACCTGTACCCACCAGTACTGTACCCCAGTGTTATACAGTGACAGACCTGTACCCACCAGTACTGTACCCCAGTGTTATACAGTGACAGACCTGTACCCACCAGTACTGTACCCCAGTGTTATACAGTGACAGACCTGTACCCACCAGTACTGTACCCCAGTGTTATACAGTGACAGACCTGTACCCACCAGTACTGTACCCCAGTGTTATACAGTGACAGACCTGTACCCACCAGTACTGTACCCCAGTGTTATACAGTGACAGACCTGTACCCACCAGTACTGTACCCCAGTGTTATACAGTGACAGACCTGTACCCACCAGTACTGTACCCCAGTGTTATACAGTGACAGACCTGTACCCACCAGTACTGTACCCCAGTGTTATACAGTGACAGACCTGTACCCACCAGTACTGTACCCCAGTGTTATACAGTGACAGACCTGTACCCACCAGTACTGTACCCCAGTGTTATACAGTGACAGACCTGTACCCACCAGTACTGTACCCCAGTGTTATACAGTGACAGACCTGTACCCACCAGTACTGTACCCCAGTGTTATACAGTGACAGACCTGTACCCACCAGTACTGTACCCCAGTGTTATACAGTGACAGACCTGTACCCACCAGTACTGTACCCCAGTGTTATACAGTGACAGACCTGTACCCACCAGTACTGTACCCCAGTGTTATACAGTGACAGACCTGTACCCACCAGTACTGTACCCCAGTGTTATACAGTGACAGACCTGTACCCACCAGTACTGTACCCCAGTGTTATACAGTGACAGACCTGTACCCACCAGTACTGTACCCCAGTGTTATACAGTGACAGACCTGTACCCACCAGTACTGTACCCCAGTGTTATACAGTGACAGACCTGTACCCACCAGTACTGTACCCCAGTGTTATACAGTGACAGACCTGTACCCACCAGTACTGTACCCCAGTGTTATACAGTGACAGACCTGTACCCACCAGTACTGTACCCCAGTGTTATACAGTGACAGACCTGTACCCACCAGTACTGTACCCCAGTGTTATACAGTGACAGACCTGTACCCACCAGTACTGTACCCCAGTGTTATACAGTGACAGACCTGTACCCACCAGTACTGTACCCCAGTGTTATACAGTGACAGACCTGTACCCACCAGTACTGTACCCCAGTGTTATACAGTGACAGACCTGTACCCACCAGTACTGTACCCCAGTGTTATACAGTGACAGACCTGTACCCACCAGTACTGTACCCCAGTGTTATACAGTGACAGACCTGTACCCACCAGTACTGTACCCCAGTGTTATACAGTGACAGACCTGTACCCACCAGTACTGTACCCCAGTGTTATACAGTGACAGACCTGTACCCACCAGTACTGTACCCCAGTGTTATACAGTGACAGACCTGTACCCACCAGTACTGTACCCCAGTGTTATACAGTGACAGACCTGTACCCACCAGTACTGTACCCCAGTGTTATACAGTGACAGACCTGTACCCACCAGTACTGTACCCCAGTGTTATACAGTGACAGACCTGTACCCACCAGTACTGTACCCCAGTGTTATACAGTGACAGACCTGTACCCACCAGTACTGTACCCCAGTGTTATACAGTGACAGACCTGTACCCACCAGTACTGTACCCCAGTGTTATACAGTGACAGACCTGTACCCACCAGTACTGTACCCCAGTGTTATACAGTGACAGACCTGTACCCACCAGTACTGTACCCCAGTGTTATACAGTGACAGACCTGTACCCACCAGTACTGTACCCCAGTGTTATACAGTGACAGACCTGTACCCACCAGTACTGTACCCCAGTGTTATACAGTGACAGACCTGTACCCACCAGTACTGTACCCCAGTGTTATACAGTGACAGACCTGTACCCACCAGTACTGTACCCCAGTGTTATACAGTGACAGACCTGTACCCACCAGTACTGTACCCCAGTGTTATACAGTGACAGACCTGTACCCACCAGTACTGTACCCCAGTGTTATACAGTGACAGACCTGTACCCACCAGTACTGTACCCCAGTGTTATACAGTGACAGACCTGTACCCACCAGTACTGTACCCCAGTGTTATACAGTGACAGACCTGTACCCACCAGTACTGTACCCCAGTGTTATACAGTGACAGACCTGTACCCACCAGTACTGTACCCCAGTGTTATACAGTGACAGACCTGTACCCACCAGTACTGTACCCCAGTGTTATACAGTGACAGACCTGTACCCACCAGTACTGTACCCCAGTGTTATACAGTGACAGACCTGTACCCACCAGTACTGTACCCCAGTGTTATACAGTGACAGACCTGTACCCACCAGTACTGTACCCCAGTGTTATACAGTGACAGACCTGTACCCACCAGTACTGTACCCCAGTGTTATACAGTGACAGACCTGTACCCACCAGTACTGTACCCCAGTGTTATACAGTGACAGACCTGTACCCACCAGTACTGTACCCCAGTGTTATACAGTGACAGACCTGTACCCACCAGTACTGTACCCCAGTGTTATACAGTGACAGACCTGTACCCACCAGTACTGTACCCCAGTGTTATACAGTGACAGACCTGTACCCACCAGTACTGTACCCCAGTGTTATACAGTGACAGACCTGTACCCACCAGTACTGTACCCCAGTGTTATACAGTGACAGACCTGTACCCACCAGTACTGTACCCCAGTGTTATACAGTGACAGACCTGTACCCACCAGTACTGTACCCCAGTGTTATACAGTGACAGACCTGTACCCACCAGTACTGTACCCCAGTGTTATACAGTGACAGACCTGTACCCACCAGTACTGTACCCCAGTGTTATACAGTGACAGACCTGTACCCACCAGTACTGTACCCCAGTGTTATACAGTGACAGACCTGTACCCACCAGTACTGTACCCCAGTGTTATACAGTGACAGACCTGTACCCACCAGTACTGTACCCCAGTGTTATACAGTGACAGACCTGTACCCACCAGTACTGTACCCCAGTGTTATACAGTGACAGACCTGTACCCACCAGTACTGTACCCCAGTGTTATACAGTGACAGACCTGTACCCACCAGTACTGTACCCCAGTGTTATACAGTGACAGACCTGTACCCACCAGTACTGTACCCCAGTGTTATACAGTGACAGACCTGTACCCACCAGTACTGTACCCCAGTGTTATACAGTGACAGACCTGTACCCACCAGTACTGTACCCCAGTGTTATACAGTGACAGACCTGTACCCACCAGTACTGTACCCCAGTGTTATACAGTGACAGACCTGTACCCACCAGTACTGTACCCCAGTGTTATACAGTGACAGACCTGTACCCACCAGTACTGTACCCCAGTGTTATACAGTGACAGACCTGTACCCACCAGTACTGTACCCCAGTGTTATACAGTGACAGACCTGTACCCACCAGTACTGTACCCCAGTGTTATACAGTGACAGACCTGTACCCACCAGTACTGTACCCCAGTGTTATACAGTGACAGACCTGTACCCACCAGTACTGTACCCCAGTGTTATACAGTGACAGACCTGTACCCACCAGTACTGTACCCCAGTGTTATACAGTGACAGACCTGTACCCACCAGTACTGTACCCCAGTGTTATACAGTGACAGACCTGTACCCACCAGTACTGTACCCCAGTGTTATACAGTGACAGACCTGTACCCACCAGTACTGTACCCCAGTGTTATACAGTGACAGACCTGTACCCACCAGTACTGTACCCCAGTGTTATACAGTGACAGACCTGTACCCACCAGTACTGTACCCCAGTGTTATACAGTGACAGACCTGTACCCACCAGTACTGTACCCCAGTGTTATACAGTGACAGACCTGTACCCACCAGTACTGTACCCCAGTGTTATACAGTGACAGACCTGTACCCACCAGTACTGTACCCCAGTGTTATACAGTGACAGACCTGTACCCACCAGTACTGTACCCCAGTGTTATACAGTGACAGACCTGTACCCACCAGTACTGTACCCCAGTGTTATACAGTGACAGACCTGTACCCACCAGTACTGTACCCCAGTGTTATACAGTGACAGACCTGTACCCACCAGTACTGTACCCCAGTGTTATACAGTGACAGACCTGTACCCACCAGTACTGTACCCCAGTGTTATACAGTGACAGACCTGTACCCACCAGTACTGTACCCCAGTGTTATACAGTGACAGACCTGTACCCACCAGTACTGTACCCCAGTGTTATACAGTGACAGACCTGTACCCACCAGTACTGTACCCCAGTGTTATACAGTGACAGACCTGTACCCACCAGTACTGTACCCCAGTGTTATACAGTGACAGACCTGTACCCACCAGTACTGTACCCCAGTGTTATACAGTGACAGACCTGTACCCACCAGTACTGTACCCCAGTGTTATACAGTGACAGACCTGTACCCACCAGTACTGTACCCCAGTGTTATACAGTGACAGACCTGTACCCACCAGTACTGTACCCCAGTGTTATACAGTGACAGACCTGTACCCACCAGTACTGTACCCCAGTGTTATACAGTGACAGACCTGTACCCACCAGTACTGTACCCCAGTGTTATACAGTGACAGACCTGTACCCACCAGTACTGTACCCCAGTGTTATACAGTGACAGACCTGTACCCACCAGTACTGTACCCCAGTGTTATACAGTGACAGACCTGTACCCACCAGTACTGTACCCCAGTGTTATACAGTGACAGACCTGTACCCACCAGTACTGTACCCCAGTGTTATACAGTGACAGACCTGTACCCACCAGTACTGTACCCCAGTGTTATACAGTGACAGACCTGTACCCACCAGTACTGTACCCCAGTGTTATACAGTGACAGACCTGTACCCACCAGTACTGTACCCCAGTGTTATACAGTGACAGACCTGTACCCACCAGTACTGTACCCCAGTGTTATACAGTGACAGACCTGTACCCACCAGTACTGTACCCCAGTGTTATACAGTGACAGACCTGTACCCACCAGTACTGTACCCCAGTGTTATACAGTGACAGACCTGTACCCACCAGTACTGTACCCCAGTGTTATACAGTGACAGACCTGTACCCACCAGTACTGTACCCCAGTGTTATACAGTGACAGACCTGTACCCACCAGTACTGTACCCCAGTGTTATACAGTGACAGACCTGTACCCACCAGTACTGTACCCCAGTGTTATACAGTGACAGACCTGTACCCACCAGTACTGTACCCCAGTGTTATACAGTGACAGACCTGTACCCACCAGTACTGTACCCCAGTGTTATACAGTGACAGACCTGTACCCACCAGTACTGTACCCCAGTGTTATACAGTGACAGACCTGTACCCACCAGTACTGTACCCCAGTGTTATACAGTGACAGACCTGTACCCACCAGTACTGTACCCCAGTGTTATACAGTGACAGACCTGTACCCACCAGTACTGTACCCCAGTGTTATACAGTGACAGACCTGTACCCACCAGTACTGTACCCCAGTGTTATACAGTGACAGACCTGTACCCACCAGTACTGTACCCCAGTGTTATACAGTGACAGACCTGTACCCACCAGTACTGTACCCCAGTGTTATACAGTGACAGACCTGTACCCACCAGTACTGTACCCCAGTGTTATACAGTGACAGACCTGTACCCACCAGTACTGTACCCCAGTGTTATACAGTGACAGACCTGTACCCACCAGTACTGTACCCCAGTGTTATACAGTGACAGACCTGTACCCACCAGTACTGTACCCCAGTGTTATACAGTGACAGACCTGTACCCACCAGTACTGTACCCCAGTGTTATACAGTGACAGACCTGTACCCACCAGTACTGTACCCCAGTGTTATACAGTGACAGACCTGTACCCACCAGTACTGTACCCCAGTGTTATACAGTGACAGACCTGTACCCACCAGTACTGTACCCCAGTGTTATACAGTGACAGACCTGTACCCACCAGTACTGTACCCCAGTGTTATACAGTGACAGACCTGTACCCACCAGTACTGTACCCCAGTGTTATACAGTGACAGACCTGTACCCACCAGTACTGTACCCCAGTGTTATACAGTGACAGACCTGTACCCACCAGTACTGTACCCCAGTGTTATACAGTGACAGACCTGTACCCACCAGTACTGTACCCCAGTGTTATACAGTGACAGACCTGTACCCACCAGTACTGTACCCCAGTGTTATACAGTGACAGACCTGTACCCACCAGTACTGTACCCCAGTGTTATACAGTGACAGACCTGTACCCACCAGTACTGTACCCCAGTGTTATACAGTGACAGACCTGTACCCACCAGTACTGTACCCCAGTGTTATACAGTGACAGACCTGTACCCACCAGTACTGTACCCCAGTGTTATACAGTGACAGACCTGTACCCACCAGTACTGTACCCCAGTGTTATACAGTGACAGACCTGTACCCACCAGTACTGTACCCCAGTGTTATACAGTGACAGACCTGTACCCACCAGTACTGTACCCCAGTGTTATACAGTGACAGACCTGTACCCACCAGTACTGTACCCCAGTGTTATACAGTGACAGACCTGTACCCACCAGTACTGTACCCCAGTGTTATACAGTGACAGACCTGTACCCACCAGTACTGTACCCCAGTGTTATACAGTGACAGACCTGTACCCACCAGTACTGTACCCCAGTGTTATACAGTGACAGACCTGTACCCACCAGTACTGTACCCCAGTGTTATACAGTGACAGACCTGTACCCACCAGTACTGTACCCCAGTGTTATACAGTGACAGACCTGTACCCACCAGTACTGTACCCCAGTGTTATACAGTGACAGACCTGTACCCACCAGTACTGTACCCCAGTGTTATACAGTGACAGACCTGTACCCACCAGTACTGTACCCCAGTGTTATACAGTGACAGACCTGTACCCACCAGTACTGTACCCCAGTGTTATACAGTGACAGACCTGTACCCACCAGTACTGTACCCCAGTGTTATACAGTGACAGACCTGTACCCACCAGTACTGTACCCCAGTGTTATACAGTGACAGACCTGTACCCACCAGTACTGTACCCCAGTGTTATACAGTGACAGACCTGTACCCACCAGTACTGTACCCCAGTGTTATACAGTGACAGACCTGTACCCACCAGTACTGTACCCCAGTGTTATACAGTGACAGACCTGTACCCACCAGTACTGTACCCCAGTGTTATACAGTGACAGACCTGTACCCACCAGTACTGTACCCCAGTGTTATACAGTGACAGACCTGTACCCACCAGTACTGTACCCCAGTGTTATACAGTGACAGACCTGTACCCACCAGTACTGTACCCCAGTGTTATACAGTGACAGACCTGTACCCACCAGTACTGTACCCCAGTGTTATACAGTGACAGACCTGTACCCACCAGTACTGTACCCCAGTGTTATACAGTGACAGACCTGTACCCACCAGTACTGTACCCCAGTGTTATACAGTGACAGACCTGTACCCACCAGTACTGTACCCCAGTGTTATACAGTGACAGACCTGTACCCACCAGTACTGTACCCCAGTGTTATACAGTGACAGACCTGTACCCACCAGTACTGTACCCCAGTGTTATACAGTGACAGACCTGTACCCACCAGTACTGTACCCCAGTGTTATACAGTGACAGACCTGTACCCACCAGTACTGTACCCCAGTGTTATACAGTGACAGACCTGTACCCACCAGTACTGTACCCCAGTGTTATACAGTGACAGACCTGTACCCACCAGTACTGTACCCCAGTGTTATACAGTGACAGACCTGTACCCACCAGTACTGTACCCCAGTGTTATACAGTGACAGACCTGTACCCACCAGTACTGTACCCCAGTGTTATACAGTGACAGACCTGTACCCACCAGTACTGTACCCCAGTGTTATACAGTGACAGACCTGTACCCACCAGTACTGTACCCCAGTGTTATACAGTGACAGACCTGTACCCACCAGTACTGTACCCCAGTGTTATACAGTGACAGACCTGTACCCACCAGTACTGTACCCCAGTGTTATACAGTGACAGACCTGTACCCACCAGTACTGTACCCCAGTGTTATACAGTGACAGACCTGTACCCACCAGTACTGTACCCCAGTGTTATACAGTGACAGACCTGTACCCACCAGTACTGTACCCCAGTGTTATACAGTGACAGACCTGTACCCACCAGTACTGTACCCCAGTGTTATACAGTGACAGACCTGTACCCACCAGTACTGTACCCCAGTGTTATACAGTGACAGACCTGTACCCACCAGTACTGTACCCCAGTGTTATACAGTGACAGACCTGTACCCACCAGTACTGTACCCCAGTGTTATACAGTGACAGACCTGTACCCACCAGTACTGTACCCCAGTGTTATACAGTGACAGACCTGTACCCACCAGTACTGTACCCCAGTGTTATACAGTGACAGACCTGTACCCACCAGTACTGTACCCCAGTGTTATACAGTGACAGACCTGTACCCACCAGTACTGTACCCCAGTGTTATACAGTGACAGACCTGTACCCACCAGTACTGTACCCCAGTGTTATACAGTGACAGACCTGTACCCACCAGTACTGTACCCCAGTGTTATACAGTGACAGACCTGTACCCACCAGTACTGTACCCCAGTGTTATACAGTGACAGACCTGTACCCACCAGTACTGTACCCCAGTGTTATACAGTGACAGACCTGTACCCACCAGTACTGTACCCCAGTGTTATACAGTGACAGACCTGTACCCACCAGTACTGTACCCCAGTGTTATACAGTGACAGACCTGTACCCACCAGTACTGTACCCCAGTGTTATACAGTGACAGACCTGTACCCACCAGTACTGTACCCCAGTGTTATACAGTGACAGACCTGTACCCACCAGTACTGTACCCCAGTGTTATACAGTGACAGACCTGTACCCACCAGTACTGTACCCCAGTGTTATACAGTGACAGACCTGTACCCACCAGTACTGTACCCCAGTGTTATACAGTGACAGACCTGTACCCACCAGTACTGTACCCCAGTGTTATACAGTGACAGACCTGTACCCACCAGTACTGTACCCCAGTGTTATACAGTGACAGACCTGTACCCACCAGTACTGTACCCCAGTGTTATACAGTGACAGACCTGTACCCACCAGTACTGTACCCCAGTGTTATACAGTGACAGACCTGTACCCACCAGTACTGTACCCCAGTGTTATACAGTGACAGACCTGTACCCACCAGTACTGTACCCCAGTGTTATACAGTGACAGACCTGTACCCACCAGTACTGTACCCCAGTGTTATACAGTGACAGACCTGTACCCACCAGTACTGTACCCCAGTGTTATACAGTGACAGACCTGTACCCACCAGTACTGTACCCCAGTGTTATACAGTGACAGACCTGTACCCACCAGTACTGTACCCCAGTGTTATACAGTGACAGACCTGTACCCACCAGTACTGTACCCCAGTGTTATACAGTGACAGACCTGTACCCACCAGTACTGTACCCCAGTGTTATACAGTGACAGACCTGTACCCACCAGTACTGTACCCCAGTGTTATACAGTGACAGACCTGTACCCACCAGTACTGTACCCCAGTGTTATACAGTGACAGACCTGTACCCACCAGTACTGTACCCCAGTGTTATACAGTGACAGACCTGTACCCACCAGTACTGTACCCCAGTGTTATACAGTGACAGACCTGTACCCACCAGTACTGTACCCCAGTGTTATACAGTGACAGACCTGTACCCACCAGTACTGTACCCCAGTGTTATACAGTGACAGACCTGTACCCACCAGTACTGTACCCCAGTGTTATACAGTGACAGACCTGTACCCACCAGTACTGTACCCCAGTGTTATACAGTGACAGACCTGTACCCACCAGTACTGTACCCCAGTGTTATACAGTGACAGACCTGTACCCACCAGTACTGTACCCCAGTGTTATACAGTGACAGACCTGTACCCACCAGTACTGTACCCCAGTGTTATACAGTGACAGACCTGTACCCACCAGTACTGTACCCCAGTGTTATACAGTGACAGACCTGTACCCACCAGTACTGTACCCCAGTGTTATACAGTGACAGACCTGTACCCACCAGTACTGTACCCCAGTGTTATACAGTGACAGACCTGTACCCACCAGTACTGTACCCCAGTGTTATACAGTGACAGACCTGTACCCACCAGTACTGTACCCCAGTGTTATACAGTGACAGACCTGTACCCACCAGTACTGTACCCCAGTGTTATACAGTGACAGACCTGTACCCACCAGTACTGTACCCCAGTGTTATACAGTGACAGACCTGTACCCACCAGTACTGTACCCCAGTGTTATACAGTGACAGACCTGTACCCACCAGTACTGTACCCCAGTGTTATACAGTGACAGACCTGTACCCACCAGTACTGTACCCCAGTGTTATACAGTGACAGACCTGTACCCACCAGTACTGTACCCCAGTGTTATACAGTGACAGACCTGTACCCACCAGTACTGTACCCCAGTGTTATACAGTGACAGACCTGTACCCACCAGTACTGTACCCCAGTGTTATACAGTGACAGACCTGTACCCACCAGTACTGTACCCCAGTGTTATACAGTGACAGACCTGTACCCACCAGTACTGTACCCCAGTGTTATACAGTGACAGACCTGTACCCACCAGTACTGTACCCCAGTGTTATACAGTGACAGACCTGTACCCACCAGTACTGTACCCCAGTGTTATACAGTGACAGACCTGTACCCACCAGTACTGTACCCCAGTGTTATACAGTGACAGACCTGTACCCACCAGTACTGTACCCCAGTGTTATACAGTGACAGACCTGTACCCACCAGTACTGTACCCCAGTGTTATACAGTGACAGACCTGTACCCACCAGTACTGTACCCCAGTGTTATACAGTGACAGACCTGTACCCACCAGTACTGTACCCCAGTGTTATACAGTGACAGACCTGTACCCACCAGTACTGTACCCCAGTGTTATACAGTGACAGACCTGTACCCACCAGTACTGTACCCCAGTGTTATACAGTGACAGACCTGTACCCACCAGTACTGTACCCCAGTGTTATACAGTGACAGACCTGTACCCACCAGTACTGTACCCCAGTGTTATACAGTGACAGACCTGTACCCACCAGTACTGTACCCCAGTGTTATACAGTGACAGACCTGTACCCACCAGTACTGTACCCCAGTGTTATACAGTGACAGACCTGTACCCACCAGTACTGTACCCCAGTGTTATACAGTGACAGACCTGTACCCACCAGTACTGTACCCCAGTGTTATACAGTGACAGACCTGTACCCACCAGTACTGTACCCCAGTGTTATACAGTGACAGACCTGTACCCACCAGTACTGTACCCCAGTGTTATACAGTGACAGACCTGTACCCACCAGTACTGTACCCCAGTGTTATACAGTGACAGACCTGTACCCACCAGTACTGTACCCCAGTGTTATACAGTGACAGACCTGTACCCACCAGTACTGTACCCCAGTGTTATACAGTGACAGACCTGTACCCACCAGTACTGTACCCCAGTGTTATACAGTGACAGACCTGTACCCACCAGTACTGTACCCCAGTGTTATACAGTGACAGACCTGTACCCACCAGTACTGTACCCCAGTGTTATACAGTGACAGACCTGTACCCACCAGTACTGTACCCCAGTGTTATACAGTGACAGACCTGTACCCACCAGTACTGTACCCCAGTGTTATACAGTGACAGACCTGTACCCACCAGTACTGTACCCCAGTGTTATACAGTGACAGACCTGTACCCACCAGTACTGTACCCCAGTGTTATACAGTGACAGACCTGTACCCACCAGTACTGTACCCCAGTGTTATACAGTGACAGACCTGTACCCACCAGTACTGTACCCCAGTGTTATACAGTGACAGACCTGTACCCACCAGTACTGTACCCCAGTGTTATACAGTGACAGACCTGTACCCACCAGTACTGTACCCCAGTGTTATACAGTGACAGACCTGTACCCACCAGTACTGTACCCCAGTGTTATACAGTGACAGACCTGTACCCACCAGTACTGTACCCCAGTGTTATACAGTGACAGACCTGTACCCACCAGTACTGTACCCCAGTGTTATACAGTGACAGACCTGTACCCACCAGTACTGTACCCCAGTGTTATACAGTGACAGACCTGTACCCACCAGTACTGTACCCCAGTGTTATACAGTGACAGACCTGTACCCACCAGTACTGTACCCCAGTGTTATACAGTGACAGACCTGTACCCACCAGTACTGTACCCCAGTGTTATACAGTGACAGACCTGTACCCACCAGTACTGTACCCCAGTGTTATACAGTGACAGACCTGTACCCACCAGTACTGTACCCCAGTGTTATACAGTGACAGACCTGTACCCACCAGTACTGTACCCCAGTGTTATACA
Organism: Squalus acanthias; assembly: GCA_030390025.1. Taxonomy (NCBI): domain Eukaryota; kingdom Metazoa; phylum Chordata; class Chondrichthyes; order Squaliformes; family Squalidae; genus Squalus; species Squalus acanthias. The sequence continues at coordinate 51,120 of JASTWF010001673.1, read as the reverse complement.
GTGACAGACCTGTACCCACCAGTACTGTACCCCAGTGTTATACAGTGACAGACCTGTACCCACCAGTACTGTACCCCAGTGTTATACAGTGACAGACCTGTACCCACCAGTACTGTACCCCAGTGTTATACAGTGACAGACCTGTACCCACCAGTACTGTACCCCAGTGTTATACAGTGACAGACCTGTACCCACCAGTACTGTACCCCAGTGTTATACAGTGACAGACCTGTACCCACCAGTACTGTACCCCAGTGTTATACAGTGACAGACCTGTACCCACCAGTACTGTACCCCAGTGTTATACAGTGACAGACCTGTACCCACCAGTACTGTACCCCAGTGTTATACAGTGACAGACCTGTACCCACCAGTACTGTACCCCAGTGTTATACAGTGACAGACCTGTACCCACCAGTACTGTACCCCAGTGTTATACAGTGACAGACCTGTACCCACCAGTACTGTACCCCAGTGTTATACAGTGACAGACCTGTACCCACCAGTACTGTACCCCAGTGTTATACAGTGACAGACCTGTACCCACCAGTACTGTACCCCAGTGTTATACAGTGACAGACCTGTACCCACCAGTACTGTACCCCAGTGTTATACAGTGACAGACCTGTACCCACCAGTACTGTACCCCAGTGTTATACAGTGACAGACCTGTACCCACCAGTACTGTACCCCAGTGTTATACAGTGACAGACCTGTACCCACCAGTACTGTACCCCAGTGTTATACAGTGACAGACCTGTACCCACCAGTACTGTACCCCAGTGTTATACAGTGACAGACCTGTACCCACCAGTACTGTACCCCAGTGTTATACAGTGACAGACCTGTACCCACCAGTACTGTACCCCAGTGTTATACAGTGACAGACCTGTACCCACCAGTACTGTACCCCAGTGTTATACAGTGACAGACCTGTACCCACCAGTACTGTACCCCAGTGTTATACAGTGACAGACCTGTACCCACCAGTACTGTACCCCAGTGTTATACAGTGACAGACCTGTACCCACCAGTACTGTACCCCAGTGTTATACAGTGACAGACCTGTACCCACCAGTACTGTACCCCAGTGTTATACAGTGACAGACCTGTACCCACCAGTACTGTACCCCAGTGTTATACAGTGACAGACCTGTACCCACCAGTACTGTACCCCAGTGTTATACAGTGACAGACCTGTACCCACCAGTACTGTACCCCAGTGTTATACAGTGACAGACCTGTACCCACCAGTACTGTACCCCAGTGTTATACAGTGACAGACCTGTACCCACCAGTACTGTACCCCAGTGTTATACAGTGACAGACCTGTACCCACCAGTACTGTACCCCAGTGTTATACAGTGACAGACCTGTACCCACCAGTACTGTACCCCAGTGTTATACAGTGACAGACCTGTACCCACCAGTACTGTACCCCAGTGTTATACAGTGACAGACCTGTACCCACCAGTACTGTACCCCAGTGTTATACAGTGACAGACCTGTACCCACCAGTACTGTACCCCAGTGTTATACAGTGACAGACCTGTACCCACCAGTACTGTACCCCAGTGTTATACAGTGACAGACCTGTACCCACCAGTACTGTACCCCAGTGTTATACAGTGACAGACCTGTACCCACCAGTACTGTACCCCAGTGTTATACAGTGACAGACCTGTACCCACCAGTACTGTACCCCAGTGTTATACAGTGACAGACCTGTACCCACCAGTACTGTACCCCAGTGTTATACAGTGACAGACCTGTACCCACCAGTACTGTACCCCAGTGTTATACAGTGACAGACCTGTACCCACCAGTACTGTACCCCAGTGTTATACAGTGACAGACCTGTACCCACCAGTACTGTACCCCAGTGTTATACAGTGACAGACCTGTACCCACCAGTACTGTACCCCAGTGTTATACAGTGACAGACCTGTACCCACCAGTACTGTACCCCAGTGTTATACAGTGACAGACCTGTACCCACCAGTACTGTACCCCAGTGTTATACAGTGACAGACCTGTACCCACCAGTACTGTACCCCAGTGTTATACAGTGACAGACCTGTACCCACCAGTACTGTACCCCAGTGTTATACAGTGACAGACCTGTACCCACCAGTACTGTACCCCAGTGTTATACAGTGACAGACCTGTACCCACCAGTACTGTACCCCAGTGTTATACAGTGACAGACCTGTACCCACCAGTACTGTACCCCAGTGTTATACAGTGACAGACCTGTACCCACCAGTACTGTACCCCAGTGTTATACAGTGACAGACCTGTACCCACCAGTACTGTACCCCAGTGTTATACAGTGACAGACCTGTACCCACCAGTACTGTACCCCAGTGTTATACAGTGACAGACCTGTACCCACCAGTACTGTACCCCAGTGTTATACAGTGACAGACCTGTACCCACCAGTACTGTACCCCAGTGTTATACAGTGACAGACCTGTACCCACCAGTACTGTACCCCAGTGTTATACAGTGACAGACCTGTACCCACCAGTACTGTACCCCAGTGTTATACAGTGACAGACCTGTACCCACCAGTACTGTACCCCAGTGTTATACAGTGACAGACCTGTACCCACCAGTACTGTACCCCAGTGTTATACAGTGACAGACCTGTACCCACCAGTACTGTACCCCAGTGTTATACAGTGACAGACCTGTACCCACCAGTACTGTACCCCAGTGTTATACAGTGACAGACCTGTACCCACCAGTACTGTACCCCAGTGTTATACAGTGACAGACCTGTACCCACCAGTACTGTACCCCAGTGTTATACAGTGACAGACCTGTACCCACCAGTACTGTACCCCAGTGTTATACAGTGACAGACCTGTACCCACCAGTACTGTACCCCAGTGTTATACAGTGACAGACCTGTACCCACCAGTACTGTACCCCAGTGTTATACAGTGACAGACCTGTACCCACCAGTACTGTACCCCAGTGTTATACAGTGACAGACCTGTACCCACCAGTACTGTACCCCAGTGTTATACAGTGACAGACCTGTACCCACCAGTACTGTACCCCAGTGTTATACAGTGACAGACCTGTACCCACCAGTACTGTACCCCAGTGTTATACAGTGACAGACCTGTACCCACCAGTACTGTACCCCAGTGTTATACAGTGACAGACCTGTACCCACCAGTACTGTACCCCAGTGTTATACAGTGACAGACCTGTACCCACCAGTACTGTACCCCAGTGTTATACAGTGACAGACCTGTACCCACCAGTACTGTACCCCAGTGTTATACAGTGACAGACCTGTACCCACCAGTACTGTACCCCAGTGTTATACAGTGACAGACCTGTACCCACCAGTACTGTACCCCAGTGTTATACAGTGACAGACCTGTACCCACCAGTACTGTACCCCAGTGTTATACAGTGACAGACCTGTACCCACCAGTACTGTACCCCAGTGTTATACAGTGACAGACCTGTACCCACCAGTACTGTACCCCAGTGTTATACAGTGACAGACCTGTACCCACCAGTACTGTACCCCAGTGTTATACAGTGACAGACCTGTACCCACCAGTACTGTACCCCAGTGTTATACAGTGACAGACCTGTACCCACCAGTACTGTACCCCAGTGTTATACAGTGACAGACCTGTACCCACCAGTACTGTACCCCAGTGTTATACAGTGACAGACCTGTACCCACCAGTACTGTACCCCCGTGTTATACAGTGACAGACCTGTACTCACCAGTACTGTACCCGTGTTATAGTGACAGACTTGTACCCACCAGTACTGTACCCCAGTGTTATACAGTGACACGACTGTACCCCAGTGTTATGCAGTGACAGACCTGTACCCACCAGTACTGTACCCCAGTGTTATACAGTGACAGACCTGTACCCACCAGTACTGTACCCCAGTGTTATACAGTGACAGACCTGTACCCACCAGTACTGTACCCCAGTGTTATACAGTGACAGACCTGTACCCACCAGTACTGTACCCCAGTGTTATACAGTGACAGACCTGTACCCACCAGTACTGTACCCCAGTGTTATACAGTGACAGACCTGTACCCACCAGTACTGTACCCCAGTGTTATACAGTGACAGACCTGTACCCACCAGTACTGTACCCCAGTGTTATACAGTGACAGACCTGTACCCACCAGTACTGTACCCCAGTGTTATACAGTGACAGACCTGTACCCACCAGTACTGTACCCCAGTGTTATACAGTGACAGACCTGTACCCACCAGTACTGTACCCCAGTGTTATACAGTGACAGACCTGTACCCACCAGTACTGTACCCCAGTGTTATACAGTGACAGACCTGTACCCACCAGTACTGTACCCCAGTGTTATACAGTGACAGACCTGTACCCACCAGTACTGTACCCCAGTGTTATACAGTGACAGACCTGTACCCACCAGTACTGTACCCCAGTGTTATACAGTGACAGACCTGTACCCACCAGTACTGTACCCCAGTGTTATACAGTGACAGACCTGTACCCACCAGTACTGTACCCCAGTGTTATACAGTGACAGACCTGTACCCACCAGTACTGTACCCCAGTGTTATACAGTGACAGACCTGTACCCACCAGTACTGTACCCCAGTGTTATACAGTGACAGACCTGTACCCACCAGTACTGTACCCCAGTGTTATACAGTGACAGACCTGTACCCACCAGTACTGTACCCCAGTGTTATACAGTGACAGACCTGTACCCACCAGTACTGTACCCCAGTGTTATACAGTGACAGACCTGTACCCACCAGTACTGTACCCCAGTGTTATACAGTGACAGACCTGTACCCACCAGTACTGTACCCCAGTGTTATACAGTGACAGACCTGTACCCACCAGTACTGTACCCCAGTGTTATACAGTGACAGACCTGTACCCACCAGTACTGTACCCCAGTGTTATACAGTGACAGACCTGTACCCACCAGTACTGTACCCCAGTGTTATACAGTGACAGACCTGTACCCACCAGTACTGTACCCCAGTGTTATACAGTGACAGACCTGTACCCACCAGTACTGTACCCCAGTGTTATACAGTGACAGACCTGTACCCACCAGTACTGTACCCCAGTGTTATACAGTGACAGACCTGTACCCACCAGTACTGTACCCCAGTGTTATACAGTGACAGACCTGTACCCACCAGTACTGTACCCCAGTGTTATACAGTGACAGACCTGTACCCACCAGTACTGTACCCCAGTGTTATACAGTGACAGACCTGTACCCACCAGTACTGTACCCCAGTGTTATACAGTGACAGACCTGTACCCACCAGTACTGTACCCCAGTGTTATACAGTGACAGACCTGTACCCACCAGTACTGTACCCCAGTGTTATACAGTGACAGACCTGTACCCACCAGTACTGTACCCCAGTGTTATACAGTGACAGACCTGTACCCACCAGTACTGTACCCCAGTGTTATACAGTGACAGACCTGTACCCACCAGTACTGTACCCCAGTGTTATACAGTGACAGACCTGTACCCACCAGTACTGTACCCCAGTGTTATACAGTGACAGACCTGTACCCACCAGTACTGTACCCCAGTGTTATACAGTGACAGACCTGTACCCACCAGTACTGTACCCCAGTGTTATACAGTGACAGACCTGTACCCACCAGTACTGTACCCCAGTGTTATACAGTGACAGACCTGTACCCACCAGTACTGTACCCCAGTGTTATACAGTGACAGACCTGTACCCACCAGTACTGTACCCCAGTGTTATACAGTGACAGACCTGTACCCACCAGTACTGTACCCCAGTGTTATACAGTGACAGACCTGTACCCACCAGTACTGTACCCCAGTGTTATACAGTGACAGACCTGTACCCACCAGTACTGTACCCCAGTGTTATACAGTGACAGACCTGTACCCACCAGTACTGTACCCCAGTGTTATACAGTGACAGACCTGTACCCACCAGTACTGTACCCCAGTGTTATACAGTGACAGACCTGTACCCACCAGTACTGTACCCCAGTGTTATACAGTGACAGACCTGTACCCACCAGTACTGTACCCCAGTGTTATACAGTGACAGACCTGTACCCACCAGTACTGTACCCCAGTGTTATACAGTGACAGACCTGTACCCACCAGTACTGTACCCCAGTGTTATACAGTGACAGACCTGTACCCACCAGTACTGTACCCCAGTGTTATACAGTGACAGACCTGTACCCACCAGTACTGTACCCCAGTGTTATACAGTGACAGACCTGTACCCACCAGTACTGTACCCCAGTGTTATACAGTGACAGACCTGTACCCACCAGTACTGTACCCCAGTGTTATACAGTGACAGACCTGTACCCACCAGTACTGTACCCCAGTGTTATACAGTGACAGACCTGTACCCACCAGTACTGTACCCCAGTGTTATACAGTGACAGACCTGTACCCACCAGTACTGTACCCCAGTGTTATACAGTGACAGACCTGTACCCACCAGTACTGTACCCCAGTGTTATACAGTGACAGACCTGTACCCACCAGTACTGTACCCCAGTGTTATACAGTGACAGACCTGTACCCACCAGTACTGTACCCCAGTGTTATACAGTGACAGACCTGTACCCACCAGTACTGTACCCCAGTGTTATACAGTGACAGACCTGTACCCACCAGTACTGTACCCCAGTGTTATACAGTGACAGACCTGTACCCACCAGTACTGTACCCCAGTGTTATACAGTGACAGACCTGTACCCACCAGTACTGTACCCCAGTGTTATACAGTGACAGACCTGTACCCACCAGTACTGTACCCCAGTGTTATACAGTGACAGACCTGTACCCACCAGTACTGTACCCCAGTGTTATACAGTGACAGACCTGTACCCACCAGTACTGTACCCCAGTGTTATACAGTGACAGACCTGTACCCACCAGTACTGTACCCCAGTGTTATACAGTGACAGACCTGTACCCACCAGTACTGTACCCCAGTGTTATACAGTGACAGACCTGTACCCACCAGTACTGTACCCCAGTGTTATACAGTGACAGACCTGTACCCACCAGTACTGTACCCCAGTGTTATACAGTGACAGACCTGTACCCACCAGTACTGTACCCCAGTGTTATACAGTGACAGACCTGTACCCACCAGTACTGTACCCCAGTGTTATACAGTGACAGACCTGTACCCACCAGTACTGTACCCCAGTGTTATACAGTGACAGACCTGTACCCACCAGTACTGTACCCCAGTGTTATACAGTGACAGACCTGTACCCACCAGTACTGTACCCCAGTGTTATACAGTGACAGACCTGTACCCACCAGTACTGTACCCCAGTGTTATACAGTGACAGACCTGTACCCACCAGTACTGTACCCCAGTGTTATACAGTGACAGACCTGTACCCACCAGTACTGTACCCCAGTGTTATACAGTGACAGACCTGTACCCACCAGTACTGTACCCCAGTGTTATACAGTGACAGACCTGTACCCACCAGTACTGTACCCCAGTGTTATACAGTGACAGACCTGTACCCACCAGTACTGTACCCCAGTGTTATACAGTGACAGACCTGTACCCACCAGTACTGTACCCCAGTGTTATACAGTGACAGACCTGTACCCACCAGTACTGTACCCCAGTGTTATACAGTGACAGACCTGTACCCACCAGTACTGTACCCCAGTGTTATACAGTGACAGACCTGTACCCACCAGTACTGTACCCCAGTGTTATACAGTGACAGACCTGTACCCACCAGTACTGTACCCCAGTGTTATACAGTGACAGACCTGTACCCACCAGTACTGTACCCCAGTGTTATACAGTGACAGACCTGTACCCACCAGTACTGTACCCCAGTGTTATACAGTGACAGACCTGTACCCACCAGTACTGTACCCCAGTGTTATACAGTGACAGACCTGTACCCACCAGTACTGTACCCCAGTGTTATACAGTGACAGACCTGTACCCACCAGTACTGTACCCCAGTGTTATACAGTGACAGACCTGTACCCACCAGTACTGTACCCCAGTGTTATACAGTGACAGACCTGTACCCACCAGTACTGTACCCCAGTGTTATACAGTGACAGACCTGTACCCACCAGTACTGTACCCCAGTGTTATACAGTGACAGACCTGTACCCACCAGTACTGTACCCCAGTGTTATACAGTGACAGACCTGTACCCACCAGTACTGTACCCCAGTGTTATACAGTGACAGACCTGTACCCACCAGTACTGTACCCCAGTGTTATACAGTGACAGACCTGTACCCACCAGTACTGTACCCCAGTGTTATACAGTGACAGACCTGTACCCACCAGTACTGTACCCCAGTGTTATACAGTGACAGACCTGTACCCACCAGTACTGTACCCCAGTGTTATACAGTGACAGACCTGTACCCACCAGTACTGTACCCCAGTGTTATACAGTGACAGACCTGTACCCACCAGTACTGTACCCCAGTGTTATACAGTGACAGACCTGTACCCACCAGTACTGTACCCCAGTGTTATACAGTGACAGACCTGTACCCACCAGTACTGTACCCCAGTGTTATACAGTGACAGACCTGTACCCACCAGTACTGTACCCCAGTGTTATACAGTGACAGACCTGTACCCACCAGTACTGTACCCCAGTGTTATACAGTGACAGACCTGTACCCACCAGTACTGTACCCCAGTGTTATACAGTGACAGACCTGTACCCACCAGTACTGTACCCCAGTGTTATACAGTGACAGACCTGTACCCACCAGTACTGTACCCCAGTGTTATACAGTGACAGACCTGTACCCACCAGTACTGTACCCCAGTGTTATACAGTGACAGACCTGTACCCACCAGTACTGTACCCCAGTGTTATACAGTGACAGACCTGTACCCACCAGTACTGTACCCCAGTGTTATACAGTGACAGACCTGTACCCACCAGTACTGTACCCCAGTGTTATACAGTGACAGACCTGTACCCACCAGTACTGTACCCCAGTGTTATACAGTGACAGACCTGTACCCACCAGTACTGTACCCCAGTGTTATACAGTGACAGACCTGTACCCACCAGTACTGTACCCCAGTGTTATACAGTGACAGACCTGTACCCACCAGTACTGTACCCCAGTGTTATACAGTGACAGACCTGTACCCACCAGTACTGTACCCCAGTGTTATACAGTGACAGACCTGTACCCACCAGTACTGTACCCCAGTGTTATACAGTGACAGACCTGTACCCACCAGTACTGTACCCCAGTGTTATACAGTGACAGACCTGTACCCACCAGTACTGTACCCCAGTGTTATACAGTGACAGACCTGTACCCACCAGTACTGTACCCCAGTGTTATACAGTGACAGACCTGTACCCACCAGTACTGTACCCCAGTGTTATACAGTGACAGACCTGTACCCACCAGTACTGTACCCCAGTGTTATACAGTGACAGACCTGTACCCACCAGTACTGTACCCCAGTGTTATACAGTGACAGACCTGTACCCACCAGTACTGTACCCCAGTGTTATACAGTGACAGACCTGTACCCACCAGTACTGTACCCCAGTGTTATACAGTGACAGACCTGTACCCACCAGTACTGTACCCCAGTGTTATACAGTGACAGACCTGTACCCACCAGTACTGTACCCCAGTGTTATACAGTGACAGACCTGTACCCACCAGTACTGTACCCCAGTGTTATACAGTGACAGACCTGTACCCACCAGTACTGTACCCCAGTGTTATACAGTGACAGACCTGTACCCACCAGTACTGTACCCCAGTGTTATACAGTGACAGACCTGTACCCACCAGTACTGTACCCCAGTGTTATACAGTGACAGACCTGTACCCACCAGTACTGTACCCCAGTGTTATACAGTGACAGACCTGTACCCACCAGTACTGTACCCCAGTGTTATACAGTGACAGACCTGTACCCACCAGTACTGTACCCCAGTGTTATACAGTGACAGACCTGTACCCACCAGTACTGTACCCCAGTGTTATACAGTGACAGACCTGTACCCACCAGTACTGTACCCCAGTGTTATACAGTGACAGACCTGTACCCACCAGTACTGTACCCCAGTGTTATACAGTGACAGACCTGTACCCACCAGTACTGTACCCCAGTGTTATACAGTGACAGACCTGTACCCACCAGTACTGTACCCCAGTGTTATACAGTGACAGACCTGTACCCACCAGTACTGTACCCCAGTGTTATACAGTGACAGACCTGTACCCACCAGTACTGTACCCCAGTGTTATACAGTGACAGACCTGTACCCACCAGTACTGTACCCCAGTGTTATACAGTGACAGACCTGTACCCACCAGTACTGTACCCCAGTGTTATACAGTGACAGACCTGTACCCACCAGTACTGTACCCCAGTGTTATACAGTGACAGACCTGTACCCACCAGTACTGTACCCCAGTGTTATACAGTGACAGACCTGTACCCACCAGTACTGTACCCCAGTGTTATACAGTGACAGACCTGTACCCACCAGTACTGTACCCCAGTGTTATACAGTGACAGACCTGTACCCACCAGTACTGTACCCCAGTGTTATACAGTGACAGACCTGTACCCACCAGTACTGTACCCCAGTGTTATACAGTGACAGACCTGTACCCACCAGTACTGTACCCCAGTGTTATACAGTGACAGACCTGTACCCACCAGTACTGTACCCCAGTGTTATACAGTGACAGACCTGTACCCACCAGTACTGTACCCCAGTGTTATACAGTGACAGACCTGTACCCACCAGTACTGTACCCCAGTGTTATACAGTGACAGACCTGTACCCACCAGTACTGTACCCCAGTGTTATACAGTGACAGACCTGTACCCACCAGTACTGTACCCCAGTGTTATACAGTGACAGACCTGTACCCACCAGTACTGTACCCCAGTGTTATACAGTGACAGACCTGTACCCACCAGTACTGTACCCCAGTGTTATACAGTGACAGACCTGTACCCACCAGTACTGTACCCCAGTGTTATACAGTGACAGACCTGTACCCACCAGTACTGTACCCCAGTGTTATACAGTGACAGACCTGTACCCACCAGTACTGTACCCCAGTGTTATACAGTGACAGACCTGTACCCACCAGTACTGTACCCCAGTGTTATACAGTGACAGACCTGTACCCACCAGTACTGTACCCCAGTGTTATACAGTGACAGACCTGTACCCACCAGTACTGTACCCCAGTGTTATACAGTGACAGACCTGTACCCACCAGTACTGTACCCCAGTGTTATACAGTGACAGACCTGTACCCACCAGTACTGTACCCCAGTGTTATACAGTGACAGACCTGTACCCACCAGTACTGTACCCCAGTGTTATACAGTGACAGACCTGTACCCACCAGTACTGTACCCCAGTGTTATACAGTGACAGACCTGTACCCACCAGTACTGTACCCCAGTGTTATACAGTGACAGACCTGTACCCACCAGTACTGTACCCCAGTGTTATACAGTGACAGACCTGTACCCACCAGTACTGTACCCCAGTGTTATACAGTGACAGACCTGTACCCACCAGTACTGTACCCCAGTGTTATACAGTGACAGACCTGTACCCACCAGTACTGTACCCCAGTGTTATACAGTGACAGACCTGTACCCACCAGTACTGTACCCCAGTGTTATACAGTGACAGACCTGTACCCACCAGTACTGTACCCCAGTGTTATACAGTGACAGACCTGTACCCACCAGTACTGTACCCCAGTGTTATACAGTGACAGACCTGTACCCACCAGTACTGTACCCCAGTGTTATACAGTGACAGACCTGTACCCACCAGTACTGTACCCCAGTGTTATACAGTGACAGACCTGTACCCACCAGTACTGTACCCCAGTGTTATACAGTGACAGACCTGTACCCACCAGTACTGTACCCCAGTGTTATACAGTGACAGACCTGTACCCACCAGTACTGTACCCCAGTGTTATACAGTGACAGACCTGTACCCACCAGTACTGTACCCCAGTGTTATACAGTGACAGACCTGTACCCACCAGTACTGTACCCCAGTGTTATACAGTGACAGACCTGTACCCACCAGTACTGTACCCCAGTGTTATACAGTGACAGACCTGTACCCACCAGTACTGTACCCCAGTGTTATACAGTGACAGACCTGTACCCACCAGTACTGTACCCCAGTGTTATACAGTGACAGACCTGTACCCACCAGTACTGTACCCCAGTGTTATACAGTGACAGACCTGTACCCACCAGTACTGTACCCCAGTGTTATACAGTGACAGACCTGTACCCACCAGTACTGTACCCCAGTGTTATACAGTGACAGACCTGTACCCACCAGTACTGTACCCCAGTGTTATACAGTGACAGACCTGTACCCACCAGTACTGTACCCCAGTGTTATACAGTGACAGACCTGTACCCACCAGTACTGTACCCCAGTGTTATACAGTGACAGACCTGTACCCACCAGTACTGTACCCCAGTGTTATACAGTGACAGACCTGTACCCACCAGTACTGTACCCCAGTGTTATACAGTGACAGACCTGTACCCACCAGTACTGTACCCCAGTGTTATACAGTGACAGACCTGTACCCACCAGTACTGTACCCCAGTGTTATACAGTGACAGACCTGTACCCACCAGTACTGTACCCCAGTGTTATACAGTGACAGACCTGTACCCACCAGTACTGTACCCCAGTGTTATACAGTGACAGACCTGTACCCACCAGTACTGTACCCCAGTGTTATACAGTGACAGACCTGTACCCACCAGTACTGTACCCCAGTGTTATACAGTGACAGACCTGTACCCACCAGTACTGTACCCCAGTGTTATACAGTGACAGACCTGTACCCACCAGTACTGTACCCCAGTGTTATACAGTGACAGACCTGTACCCACCAGTACTGTACCCCAGTGTTATACAGTGACAGACCTGTACCCACCAGTACTGTACCCCAGTGTTATACAGTGACAGACCTGTACCCACCAGTACTGTACCCCAGTGTTATACAGTGACAGACCTGTACCCACCAGTACTGTACCCCAGTGTTATACAGTGACAGACCTGTACCCACCAGTACTGTACCCCAGTGTTATACAGTGACAGACCTGTACCCACCAGTACTGTACCCCAGTGTTATACAGTGACAGACCTGTACCCACCAGTACTGTACCCCAGTGTTATACAGTGACAGACCTGTACCCACCAGTACTGTACCCCAGTGTTATACAGTGACAGACCTGTACCCACCAGTACTGTACCCCAGTGTTATACAGTGACAGACCTGTACCCACCAGTACTGTACCCCAGTGTTATACAGTGACAGACCTGTACCCACCAGTACTGTACCCCAGTGTTATACAGTGACAGACCTGTACCCACCAGTACTGTACCCCAGTGTTATACAGTGACAGACCTGTACCCACCAGTACTGTACCCCAGTGTTATACAGTGACAGACCTGTACCCACCAGTACTGTACCCCAGTGTTATACAGTGACAGACCTGTACCCACCAGTACTGTACCCCAGTGTTATACAGTGACAGACCTGTACCCACCAGTACTGTACCCCAGTGTTATACAGTGACAGACCTGTACCCACCAGTACTGTACCCCAGTGTTATACAGTGACAGACCTGTACCCACCAGTACTGTACCCCAGTGTTATACAGTGACAGACCTGTACCCACCAGTACTGTACCCCAGTGTTATACAGTGACAGACCTGTACCCACCAGTACTGTACCCCAGTGTTATACAGTGACAGACCTGTACCCACCAGTACTGTACCCCAGTGTTATACAGTGACAGACCTGTACCCACCAGTACTGTACCCCAGTGTTATACAGTGACAGACCTGTACCCACCAGTACTGTACCCCAGTGTTATACAGTGACAGACCTGTACCCACCAGTACTGTACCCCAGTGTTATACAGTGACAGACCTGTACCCACCAGTACTGTACCCCAGTGTTATACAGTGACAGACCTGTACCCACCAGTACTGTACCCCAGTGTTATACAGTGACAGACCTGTACCCACCAGTACTGTACCCCAGTGTTATACAGTGACAGACCTGTACCCACCAGTACTGTACCCCAGTGTTATACAGTGACAGACCTGTACCCACCAGTACTGTACCCCAGTGTTATACAGTGACAGACCTGTACCCACCAGTACTGTACCCCAGTGTTATACAGTGACAGACCTGTACCCACCAGTACTGTACCCCAGTGTTATACAGTGACAGACCTGTACCCACCAGTACTGTACCCCAGTGTTATACAGTGACAGACCTGTACCCACCAGTACTGTACCCCAGTGTTATACAGTGACAGACCTGTACCCACCAGTACTGTACCCCAGTGTTATACAGTGACAGACCTGTACCCACCAGTACTGTACCCCAGTGTTATACAGTGACAGACCTGTACCCACCAGTACTGTACCCCAGTGTTATACAGTGACAGACCTGTACCCACCAGTACTGTACCCCAGTGTTATACAGTGACAGACCTGTACCCACCAGTACTGTACCCCAGTGTTATACAGTGACAGACCTGTACCCACCAGTACTGTACCCCAGTGTTATACAGTGACAGACCTGTACCCACCAGTACTGTACCCCAGTGTTATACAGTGACAGACCTGTACCCACCAGTACTGTACCCCAGTGTTATACAGTGACAGACCTGTACCCACCAGTACTGTACCCCAGTGTTATACAGTGACAGACCTGTACCCACCAGTACTGTACCCCAGTGTTATACAGTGACAGACCTGTACCCACCAGTACTGTACCCCAGTGTTATACAGTGACAGACCTGTACCCACCAGTACTGTACCCCAGTGTTATACAGTGACAGACCTGTACCCACCAGTACTGTACCCCAGTGTTATACAGTGACAGACCTGTACCCACCAGTACTGTACCCCAGTGTTATACAGTGACAGACCTGTACCCACCAGTACTGTACCCCAGTGTTATACAGTGACAGACCTGTACCCACCAGTACTGTACCCCAGTGTTATACAGTGACAGACCTGTACCCACCAGTACTGTACCCCAGTGTTATACAGTGACAGACCTGTACCCACCAGTACTGTACCCCAGTGTTATACAGTGACAGACCTGTACCCACCAGTACTGTACCCCAGTGTTATACAGTGACAGACCTGTACCCACCAGTACTGTACCCCAGTGTTATACAGTGACAGACCTGTACCCACCAGTACTGTACCCCAGTGTTATACAGTGACAGACCTGTACCCACCAGTACTGTACCCCAGTGTTATACAGTGACAGACCTGTACCCACCAGTACTGTACCCCAGTGTTATACAGTGACAGACCTGTACCCACCAGTACTGTACCCCAGTGTTATACAGTGACAGACCTGTACCCACCAGTACTGTACCCCAGTGTTATACAGTGACAGACCTGTACCCACCAGTACTGTACCCCAGTGTTATACAGTGACAGACCTGTACCCACCAGTACTGTACCCCAGTGTTATACAGTGACAGACCTGTACCCACCAGTACTGTACCCCAGTGTTATACAGTGACAGACCTGTACCCACCAGTACTGTACCCCAGTGTTATACAGTGACAGACCTGTACCCACCAGTACTGTACCCCAGTGTTATACAGTGACAGACCTGTACCCACCAGTACTGTACCCCAGTGTTATACAGTGACAGACCTGTACCCACCAGTACTGTACCCCAGTGTTATACAGTGACAGACCTGTACCCACCAGTACTGTACCCCAGTGTTATACAGTGACAGACCTGTACCCACCAGTACTGTACCCCAGTGTTATACAGTGACAGACCTGTACCCACCAGTACTGTACCCCAGTGTTATACAGTGACAGACCTGTACCCACCAGTACTGTACCCCAGTGTTATACAGTGACAGACCTGTACCCACCAGTACTGTACCCCAGTGTTATACAGTGACAGACCTGTACCCACCAGTACTGTACCCCAGTGTTATACAGTGACAGACCTGTACCCACCAGTACTGTACCCCAGTGTTATACAGTGACAGACCTGTACCCACCAGTACTGTACCCCAGTGTTATACAGTGACAGACCTGTACCCACCAGTACTGTACCCCAGTGTTATACAGTGACAGACCTGTACCCACCAGTACTGTACCCCAGTGTTATACAGTGACAGACCTGTACCCACCAGTACTGTACCCCAGTGTTATACAGTGACAGACCTGTACCCACCAGTACTGTACCCCAGTGTTATACAGTGACAGACCTGTACCCACCAGTACTGTACCCCAGTGTTATACAGTGACAGACCTGTACCCACCAGTACTGTACCCCAGTGTTATACAGTGACAGACCTGTACCCACCAGTACTGTACCCCAGTGTTATACAGTGACAGACCTGTACCCACCAGTACTGTACCCCAGTGTTATACAGTGACAGACCTGTACCCACCAGTACTGTACCCCAGTGTTATACAGTGACAGACCTGTACCCACCAGTACTGTACCCCAGTGTTATACAGTGACAGACCTGTACCCACCAGTACTGTACCCCAGTGTTATACAGTGACAGACCTGTACCCACCAGTACTGTACCCCAGTGTTATACAGTGACAGACCTGTACCCACCAGTACTGTACCCCAGTGTTATACAGTGACAGACCTGTACCCACCAGTACTGTACCCCAGTGTTATACAGTGACAGACCTGTACCCACCAGTACTGTACCCCAGTGTTATACAGTGACAGACCTGTACCCACCAGTACTGTACCCCAGTGTTATACAGTGACAGACCTGTACCCACCAGTACTGTACCCCAGTGTTATACAGTGACAGACCTGTACCCACCAGTACTGTACCCCAGTGTTATACAGTGACAGACCTGTACCCACCAGTACTGTACCCCAGTGTTATACAGTGACAGACCTGTACCCACCAGTACTGTACCCCAGTGTTATACAGTGACAGACCTGTACCCACCAGTACTGTACCCCAGTGTTATACAGTGACAGACCTGTACCCACCAGTACTGTACCCCAGTGTTATACAGTGACAGACCTGTACCCACCAGTACTGTACCCCAGTGTTATACAGTGACAGACCTGTACCCACCAGTACTGTACCCCAGTGTTATACAGTGACAGACCTGTACCCACCAGTACTGTACCCCAGTGTTATACAGTGACAGACCTGTACCCACCAGTACTGTACCCCAGTGTTATACAGTGACAGACCTGTACCCACCAGTACTGTACCCCAGTGTTATACAGTGACAGACCTGTACCCACCAGTACTGTACCCCAGTGTTATACAGTGACAGACCTGTACCCACCAGTACTGTACCCCAGTGTTATACAGTGACAGACCTGTACCCACCAGTACTGTACCCCAGTGTTATACAGTGACAGACCTGTACCCACCAGTACTGTACCCCAGTGTTATACAGTGACAGACCTGTACCCACCAGTACTGTACCCCAGTGTTATACAGTGACAGACCTGTACCCACCAGTACTGTACCCCAGTGTTATACAGTGACAGACCTGTACCCACCAGTACTGTACCCCAGTGTTATACAGTGACAGACCTGTACCCACCAGTACTGTACCCCAGTGTTATACAGTGACAGACCTGTACCCACCAGTACTGTACCCCAGTGTTATACAGTGACAGACCTGTACCCACCAGTACTGTACCCCAGTGTTATACAGTGACAGACCTGTACCCACCAGTACTGTACCCCAGTGTTATACAGTGACAGACCTGTACCCACCAGTACTGTACCCCAGTGTTATACAGTGACAGACCTGTACCCACCAGTACTGTACCCCAGTGTTATACAGTGACAGACCTGTACCCACCAGTACTGTACCCCAGTGTTATACAGTGACAGACCTGTACCCACCAGTACTGTACCCCAGTGTTATACAGTGACAGACCTGTACCCACCAGTACTGTACCCCAGTGTTATACAGTGACAGACCTGTACCCACCAGTACTGTACCCCAGTGTTATACAGTGACAGACCTGTACCCACCAGTACTGTACCCCAGTGTTATACAGTGACAGACCTGTACCCACCAGTACTGTACCCCAGTGTTATACAGTGACAGACCTGTACCCACCAGTACTGTACCCCAGTGTTATACAGTGACAGACCTGTACCCACCAGTACTGTACCCCAGTGTTATACAGTGACAGACCTGTACCCACCAGTACTGTACCCCAGTGTTATACAGTGACAGACCTGTACCCACCAGTACTGTACCCCAGTGTTATACAGTGACAGACCTGTACCCACCAGTACTGTACCCCAGTGTTATACAGTGACAGACCTGTACCCACCAGTACTGTACCCCAGTGTTATACAGTGACAGACCTGTACCCACCAGTACTGTACCCCAGTGTTATACAGTGACAGACCTGTACCCACCAGTACTGTACCCCAGTGTTATACAGTGACAGACCTGTACCCACCAGTACTGTACCCCAGTGTTATACAGTGACAGACCTGTACCCACCAGTACTGTACCCCAGTGTTATACAGTGACAGACCTGTACCCACCAGTACTGTACCCCAGTGTTATACAGTGACAGACCTGTACCCACCAGTACTGTACCCCAGTGTTATACAGTGACAGACCTGTACCCACCAGTACTGTACCCCAGTGTTATACAGTGACAGACCTGTACCCACCAGTACTGTACCCCAGTGTTATACAGTGACAGACCTGTACCCACCAGTACTGTACCCCAGTGTTATACAGTGACAGACCTGTACCCACCAGTACTGTACCCCAGTGTTATACAGTGACAGACCTGTACCCACCAGTACTGTACCCCAGTGTTATACAGTGACAGACCTGTACCCACCAGTACTGTACCCCAGTGTTATACAGTGACAGACCTGTACCCACCAGTACTGTACCCCAGTGTTATACAGTGACAGACCTGTACCCACCAGTACTGTACCCCAGTGTTATACAGTGACAGACCTGTACCCACCAGTACTGTACCCCAGTGTTATACAGTGACAGACCTGTACCCACCAGTACTGTACCCCAGTGTTATACAGTGACAGACCTGTACCCACCAGTACTGTACCCCAGTGTTATACAGTGACAGACCTGTACCCACCAGTACTGTACCCCAGTGTTATACAGTGACAGACCTGTACCCACCAGTACTGTACCCCAGTGTTATACAGTGACAGACCTGTACCCACCAGTACTGTACCCCAGTGTTATACAGTGACAGACCTGTACCCACCAGTACTGTACCCCAGTGTTATACAGTGACAGACCTGTACCCACCAGTACTGTACCCCAGTGTTATACAGTGACAGACCTGTACCCACCAGTACTGTACCCCAGTGTTATACAGTGACAGACCTGTACCCACCAGTACTGTACCCCAGTGTTATACAGTGACAGACCTGTACCCACCAGTACTGTACCCCAGTGTTATACAGTGACAGACCTGTACCCACCAGTACTGTACCCCAGTGTTATACAGTGACAGACCTGTACCCACCAGTACTGTACCCCAGTGTTATACAGTGACAGACCTGTACCCACCAGTACTGTACCCCAGTGTTATACAGTGACAGACCTGTACCCACCAGTACTGTACCCCAGTGTTATACAGTGACAGACCTGTACCCACCAGTACTGTACCCCAGTGTTATACAGTGACAGACCTGTACCCACCAGTACTGTACCCCAGTGTTATACAGTGACAGACCTGTACCCACCAGTACTGTACCCCAGTGTTATACAGTGACAGACCTGTACCCACCAGTACTGTACCCCAGTGTTATACAGTGACAGACCTGTACCCACCAGTACTGTACCCCAGTGTTATACAGTGACAGACCTGTACCCACCAGTACTGTACCCCAGTGTTATACAGTGACAGACCTGTACCCACCAGTACTGTACCCCAGTGTTATACAGTGACAGACCTGTACCCACCAGTACTGTACCCCAGTGTTATACAGTGACAGACCTGTACCCACCAGTACTGTACCCCAGTGTTATACAGTGACAGACCTGTACCCACCAGTACTGTACCCCAGTGTTATACAGTGACAGACCTGTACCCACCAGTACTGTACCCCAGTGTTATACAGTGACAGACCTGTACCCACCAGTACTGTACCCCAGTGTTATACAGTGACAGACCTGTACCCACCAGTACTGTACCCCAGTGTTATACAGTGACAGACCTGTACCCACCAGTACTGTACCCCAGTGTTATACAGTGACAGACCTGTACCCACCAGTACTGTACCCCAGTGTTATACAGTGACAGACCTGTACCCACCAGTACTGTACCCCAGTGTTATACAGTGACAGACCTGTACCCACCAGTACTGTACCCCAGTGTTATACAGTGACAGACCTGTACCCACCAGTACTGTACCCCAGTGTTATACAGTGACAGACCTGTACCCACCAGTACTGTACCCCAGTGTTATACAGTGACAGACCTGTACCCACCAGTACTGTACCCCAGTGTTATACAGTGACAGACCTGTACCCACCAGTACTGTACCCCAGTGTTATACAGTGACAGACCTGTACCCACCAGTACTGTACCCCAGTGTTATACAGTGACAGACCTGTACCCACCAGTACTGTACCCCAGTGTTATACAGTGACAGACCTGTACCCACCAGTACTGTACCCCAGTGTTATACAGTGACAGACCTGTACCCACCAGTACTGTACCCCAGTGTTATACAGTGACAGACCTGTACCCACCAGTACTGTACCCCAGTGTTATACAGTGACAGACCTGTACCCACCAGTACTGTACCCCAGTGTTATACAGTGACAGACCTGTACCCACCAGTACTGTACCCCAGTGTTATACAGTGACAGACCTGTACCCACCAGTACTGTACCCCAGTGTTATACAGTGACAGACCTGTACCCACCAGTACTGTACCCCAGTGTTATACAGTGACAGACCTGTACCCACCAGTACTGTACCCCAGTGTTATACAGTGACAGACCTGTACCCACCAGTACTGTACCCCAGTGTTATACAGTGACAGACCTGTACCCACCAGTACTGTACCCCAGTGTTATACAGTGACAGACCTGTACCCACCAGTACTGTACCCCAGTGTTATACAGTGACAGACCTGTACCCACCAGTACTGTACCCCAGTGTTATACAGTGACAGACCTGTACCCACCAGTACTGTACCCCAGTGTTATACAGTGACAGACCTGTACCCACCAGTACTGTACCCCAGTGTTATACAGTGACAGACCTGTACCCACCAGTACTGTACCCCAGTGTTATACAGTGACAGACCTGTACCCACCAGTACTGTACCCCAGTGTTATACAGTGACAGACCTGTACCCACCAGTACTGTACCCCAGTGTTATACAGTGACAGACCTGTACCCACCAGTACTGTACCCCAGTGTTATACAGTGACAGACCTGTACCCACCAGTACTGTACCCCAGTGTTATACAGTGACAGACCTGTACCCACCAGTACTGTACCCCAGTGTTATACAGTGACAGACCTGTACCCACCAGTACTGTACCCCAGTGTTATACAGTGACAGACCTGTACCCACCAGTACTGTACCCCAGTGTTATACAGTGACAGACCTGTACCCACCAGTACTGTACCCCAGTGTTATACAGTGACAGACCTGTACCCACCAGTACTGTACCCCAGTGTTATACAGTGACAGACCTGTACCCACCAGTACTGTACCCCAGTGTTATACAGTGACAGACCTGTACCCACCAGTACTGTACCCCAGTGTTATACAGTGACAGACCTGTACCCACCAGTACTGTACCCCAGTGTTATACAGTGACAGACCTGTACCCACCAGTACTGTACCCCAGTGTTATACAGTGACAGACCTGTACCCACCAGTACTGTACCCCAGTGTTATACAGTGACAGACCTGTACCCACCAGTACTGTACCCCAGTGTTATACAGTGACAGACCTGTACCCACCAGTACTGTACCCCAGTGTTATACAGTGACAGACCTGTACCCACCAGTACTGTACCCCAGTGTTATACAGTGACAGACCTGTACCCACCAGTACTGTACCCCAGTGTTATACAGTGACAGACCTGTACCCACCAGTACTGTACCCCAGTGTTATACAGTGACAGACCTGTACCCACCAGTACTGTACCCCAGTGTTATACAGTGACAGACCTGTACCCACCAGTACTGTACCCCAGTGTTATACAGTGACAGACCTGTACCCACCAGTACTGTACCCCAGTGTTATACAGTGACAGACCTGTACCCACCAGTACTGTACCCCAGTGTTATACAGTGACAGACCTGTACCCACCAGTACTGTACCCCAGTGTTATACAGTGACAGACCTGTACCCACCAGTACTGTACCCCAGTGTTATACAGTGACAGACCTGTACCCACCAGTACTGTACCCCAGTGTTATACAGTGACAGACCTGTACCCACCAGTACTGTACCCCAGTGTTATACAGTGACAGACCTGTACCCACCAGTACTGTACCCCAGTGTTATACAGTGACAGACCTGTACCCACCAGTACTGTACCCCAGTGTTATACAGTGACAGACCTGTACCCACCAGTACTGTACCCCAGTGTTATACAGTGACAGACCTGTACCCACCAGTACTGTACCCCAGTGTTATACAGTGACAGACCTGTACCCACCAGTACTGTACCCCAGTGTTATACAGTGACAGACCTGTACCCACCAGTACTGTACCCCAGTGTTATACAGTGACAGACCTGTACCCACCAGTACTGTACCCCAGTGTTATACAGTGACAGACCTGTACCCACCAGTACTGTACCCCAGTGTTATACAGTGACAGACCTGTACCCACCAGTACTGTACCCCAGTGTTATACAGTGACAGACCTGTACCCACCAGTACTGTACCCCAGTGTTATACAGTGACAGACCTGTACCCACCAGTACTGTACCCCAGTGTTATACAGTGACAGACCTGTACCCACCAGTACTGTACCCCAGTGTTATACAGTGACAGACCTGTACCCACCAGTACTGTACCCCAGTGTTATACAGTGACAGACCTGTACCCACCAGTACTGTACCCCAGTGTTATACAGTGACAGACCTGTACCCACCAGTACTGTACCCCAGTGTTATACAGTGACAGACCTGTACCCACCAGTACTGTACCCCAGTGTTATACAGTGACAGACCTGTACCCACCAGTACTGTACCCCAGTGTTATACAGTGACAGACCTGTACCCACCAGTACTGTACCCCAGTGTTATACAGTGACAGACCTGTACCCACCAGTACTGTACCCCAGTGTTATACAGTGACAGACCTGTACCCACCAGTACTGTACCCCAGTGTTATACAGTGACAGACCTGTACCCACCAGTACTGTACCCCAGTGTTATACAGTGACAGACCTGTACCCACCAGTACTGTACCCCAGTGTTATACAGTGACAGACCTGTACCCACCAGTACTGTACCCCAGTGTTATACAGTGACAGACCTGTACCCACCAGTACTGTACCCCAGTGTTATACAGTGACAGACCTGTACCCACCAGTACTGTACCCCAGTGTTATACAGTGACAGACCTGTACCCACCAGTACTGTACCCCAGTGTTATACAGTGACAGACCTGTACCCACCAGTACTGTACCCCAGTGTTATACAGTGACAGACCTGTACCCACCAGTACTGTACCCCAGTGTTATACAGTGACAGACCTGTACCCACCAGTACTGTACCCCAGTGTTATACAGTGACAGACCTGTACCCACCAGTACTGTACCCCAGTGTTATACAGTGACAGACCTGTACCCACCAGTACTGTACCCCAGTGTTATACAGTGACAGACCTGTACCCACCAGTACTGTACCCCAGTGTTATACAGTGACAGACCTGTACCCACCAGTACTGTACCCCAGTGTTATACAGTGACAGACCTGTACCCACCAGTACTGTACCCCAGTGTTATACAGTGACAGACCTGTACCCACCAGTACTGTACCCCAGTGTTATACAGTGACAGACCTGTACCCACCAGTACTGTACCCCAGTGTTATACAGTGACAGACCTGTACCCACCAGTACTGTACCCCAGTGTTATACAGTGACAGACCTGTACCCACCAGTACTGTACCCCAGTGTTATACAGTGACAGACCTGTACCCACCAGTACTGTACCCCAGTGTTATACAGTGACAGACCTGTACCCACCAGTACTGTACCCCAGTGTTATACAGTGACAGACCTGTACCCACCAGTACTGTACCCCAGTGTTATACAGTGACAGACCTGTACCCACCAGTACTGTACCCCAGTGTTATACAGTGACAGACCTGTACCCACCAGTACTGTACCCCAGTGTTATACAGTGACAGACCTGTACCCACCAGTACTGTACCCCAGTGTTATACAGTGACAGACCTGTACCCACCAGTACTGTACCCCAGTGTTATACAGTGACAGACCTGTACCCACCAGTACTGTACCCCAGTGTTATACAGTGACAGACCTGTACCCACCAGTACTGTACCCCAGTGTTATACAGTGACAGACCTGTACCCACCAGTACTGTACCCCAGTGTTATACAGTGACAGACCTGTACCCACCAGTACTGTACCCCAGTGTTATACAGTGACAGACCTGTACCCACCAGTACTGTACCCCAGTGTTATACAGTGACAGACCTGTACCCACCAGTACTGTACCCCAGTGTTATACAGTGACAGACCTGTACCCACCAGTACTGTACCCCAGTGTTATACAGTGACAGACCTGTACCCACCAGTACTGTACCCCAGTGTTATACAGTGACAGACCTGTACCCACCAGTACTGTACCCCAGTGTTATACAGTGACAGACCTGTACCCACCAGTACTGTACCCCAGTGTTATACAGTGACAGACCTGTACCCACCAGTACTGTACCCCAGTGTTATACAGTGACAGACCTGTACCCACCAGTACTGTACCCCAGTGTTATACAGTGACAGACCTGTACCCACCAGTACTGTACCCCAGTGTTATACAGTGACAGACCTGTACCCACCAGTACTGTACCCCAGTGTTATACAGTGACAGACCTGTACCCACCAGTACTGTACCCCAGTGTTATACAGTGACAGACCTGTACCCACCAGTACTGTACCCCAGTGTTATACAGTGACAGACCTGTACCCACCAGTACTGTACCCCAGTGTTATACAGTGACAGACCTGTACCCACCAGTACTGTACCCCAGTGTTATACAGTGACAGACCTGTACCCACCAGTACTGTACCCCAGTGTTATACAGTGACAGACCTGTACCCACCAGTACTGTACCCCAGTGTTATACAGTGACAGACCTGTACCCACCAGTACTGTACCCCAGTGTTATACAGTGACAGACCTGTACCCACCAGTACTGTACCCCAGTGTTATACAGTGACAGACCTGTACCCACCAGTACTGTACCCCAGTGTTATACAGTGACAGACCTGTACCCACCAGTACTGTACCCCAGTGTTATACAGTGACAGACCTGTACCCACCAGTACTGTACCCCAGTGTTATACAGTGACAGACCTGTACCCACCAGTACTGTACCCCAGTGTTATACAGTGACAGACCTGTACCCACCAGTACTGTACCCCAGTGTTATACAGTGACAGACCTGTACCCACCAGTACTGTACCCCAGTGTTATACAGTGACAGACCTGTACCCACCAGTACTGTACCCCAGTGTTATACAGTGACAGACCTGTACCCACCAGTACTGTACCCCAGTGTTATACAGTGACAGACCTGTACCCACCAGTACTGTACCCCAGTGTTATACAGTGACAGACCTGTACCCACCAGTACTGTACCCCAGTGTTATACAGTGACAGACCTGTACCCACCAGTACTGTACCCCAGTGTTATACAGTGACAGACCTGTACCCACCAGTACTGTACCCCAGTGTTATACAGTGACAGACCTGTACCCACCAGTACTGTACCCCAGTGTTATACAGTGACAGACCTGTACCCACCAGTACTGTACCCCAGTGTTATACAGTGACAGACCTGTACCCACCAGTACTGTACCCCAGTGTTATACAGTGACAGACCTGTACCCACCAGTACTGTACCCCAGTGTTATACAGTGACAGACCTGTACCCACCAGTACTGTACCCCAGTGTTATACAGTGACAGACCTGTACCCACCAGTACTGTACCCCAGTGTTATACAGTGACAGACCTGTACCCACCAGTACTGTACCCCAGTGTTATACAGTGACAGACCTGTACCCACCAGTACTGTACCCCAGTGTTATACAGTGACAGACCTGTACCCACCAGTACTGTACCCCAGTGTTATACAGTGACAGACCTGTACCCACCAGTACTGTACCCCAGTGTTATACAGTGACAGACCTGTACCCACCAGTACTGTACCCCAGTGTTATACAGTGACAGACCTGTACCCACCAGTACTGTACCCCAGTGTTATACAGTGACAGACCTGTACCCACCAGTACTGTACCCCAGTGTTATACAGTGACAGACCTGTACCCACCAGTACTGTACCCCAGTGTTATACAGTGACAGACCTGTACCCACCAGTACTGTACCCCAGTGTTATACAGTGACAGACCTGTACCCACCAGTACTGTACCCCAGTGTTATACAGTGACAGACCTGTACCCACCAGTACTGTACCCCAGTGTTATACAGTGACAGACCTGTACCCACCAGTACTGTACCCCAGTGTTATACAGTGACAGACCTGTACCCACCAGTACTGTACCCCAGTGTTATACAGTGACAGACCTGTACCCACCAGTACTGTACCCCAGTGTTATACAGTGACAGACCTGTACCCACCAGTACTGTACCCCAGTGTTATACAGTGACAGACCTGTACCCACCAGTACTGTACCCCAGTGTTATACAGTGACAGACCTGTACCCACCAGTACTGTACCCCAGTGTTATACAGTGACAGACCTGTACCCACCAGTACTGTACCCCAGTGTTATACAGTGACAGACCTGTACCCACCAGTACTGTACCCCAGTGTTATACAGTGACAGACCTGTACCCACCAGTACTGTACCCCAGTGTTATACAGTGACAGACCTGTACCCACCAGTACTGTACCCCAGTGTTATACAGTGACAGACCTGTACCCACCAGTACTGTACCCCAGTGTTATACAGTGACAGACCTGTACCCACCAGTACTGTACCCCAGTGTTATACAGTGACAGACCTGTACCCACCAGTACTGTACCCCAGTGTTATACAGTGACAGACCTGTACCCACCAGTACTGTACCCCAGTGTTATACAGTGACAGACCTGTACCCACCAGTACTGTACCCCAGTGTTATACAGTGACAGACCTGTACCCACCAGTACTGTACCCCAGTGTTATACAGTGACAGACCTGTACCCACCAGTACTGTACCCCAGTGTTATACAGTGACAGACCTGTACCCACCAGTACTGTACCCCAGTGTTATACAGTGACAGACCTGTACCCACCAGTACTGTACCCCAGTGTTATACAGTGACAGACCTGTACCCACCAGTACTGTACCCCAGTGTTATACAGTGACAGACCTGTACCCACCAGTACTGTACCCCAGTGTTATACAGTGACAGACCTGTACCCACCAGTACTGTACCCCAGTGTTATACAGTGACAGACCTGTACCCACCAGTACTGTACCCCAGTGTTATACAGTGACAGACCTGTACCCACCAGTACTGTACCCCAGTGTTATACAGTGACAGACCTGTACCCACCAGTACTGTACCCCAGTGTTATACAGTGACAGACCTGTACCCACCAGTACTGTACCCCAGTGTTATACAGTGACAGACCTGTACCCACCAGTACTGTACCCCAGTGTTATACAGTGACAGACCTGTACCCACCAGTACTGTACCCCAGTGTTATACAGTGACAGACCTGTACCCACCAGTACTGTACCCCAGTGTTATACAGTGACAGACCTGTACCCACCAGTACTGTACCCCAGTGTTATACAGTGACAGACCTGTACCCACCAGTACTGTACCCCAGTGTTATACAGTGACAGACCTGTACCCACCAGTACTGTACCCCAGTGTTATACAGTGACAGACCTGTACCCACCAGTACTGTACCCCAGTGTTATACAGTGACAGACCTGTACCCACCAGTACTGTACCCCAGTGTTATACAGTGACAGACCTGTACCCACCAGTACTGTACCCCAGTGTTATACAGTGACAGACCTGTACCCACCAGTACTGTACCCCAGTGTTATACAGTGACAGACCTGTACCCACCAGTACTGTACCCCAGTGTTATACAGTGACAGACCTGTACCCACCAGTACTGTACCCCAGTGTTATACAGTGACAGACCTGTACCCACCAGTACTGTACCCCAGTGTTATACAGTGACAGACCTGTACCCACCAGTACTGTACCCCAGTGTTATACAGTGACAGACCTGTACCCACCAGTACTGTACCCCAGTGTTATACAGTGACAGACCTGTACCCACCAGTACTGTACCCCAGTGTTATACAGTGACAGACCTGTACCCACCAGTACTGTACCCCAGTGTTATACAGTGACAGACCTGTACCCACCAGTACTGTACCCCAGTGTTATACAGTGACAGACCTGTACCCACCAGTACTGTACCCCAGTGTTATACAGTGACAGACCTGTACCCACCAGTACTGTACCCCAGTGTTATACAGTGACAGACCTGTACCCACCAGTACTGTACCCCAGTGTTATACAGTGACAGACCTGTACCCACCAGTACTGTACCCCAGTGTTATACAGTGACAGACCTGTACCCACCAGTACTGTACCCCAGTGTTATACAGTGACAGACCTGTACCCACCAGTACTGTACCCCAGTGTTATACAGTGACAGACCTGTACCCACCAGTACTGTACCCCAGTGTTATACAGTGACAGACCTGTACCCACCAGTACTGTACCCCAGTGTTATACAGTGACAGACCTGTACCCACCAGTACTGTACCCCAGTGTTATACAGTGACAGACCTGTACCCACCAGTACTGTACCCCAGTGTTATACAGTGACAGACCTGTACCCACCAGTACTGTACCCCAGTGTTATACAGTGACAGACCTGTACCCACCAGTACTGTACCCCAGTGTTATACAGTGACAGACCTGTACCCACCAGTACTGTACCCCAGTGTTATACAGTGACAGACCTGTACCCACCAGTACTGTACCCCAGTGTTATACAGTGACAGACCTGTACCCACCAGTACTGTACCCCAGTGTTATACAGTGACAGACCTGTACCCACCAGTACTGTACCCCAGTGTTATACAGTGACAGACCTGTACCCACCAGTACTGTACCCCAGTGTTATACAGTGACAGACCTGTACCCACCAGTACTGTACCCCAGTGTTATACAGTGACAGACCTGTACCCACCAGTACTGTACCCCAGTGTTATACAGTGACAGACCTGTACCCACCAGTACTGTACCCCAGTGTTATACAGTGACAGACCTGTACCCACCAGTACTGTACCCCAGTGTTATACAGTGACAGACCTGTACCCACCAGTACTGTACCCCAGTGTTATACAGTGACAGACCTGTACCCACCAGTACTGTACCCCAGTGTTATACAGTGACAGACCTGTACCCACCAGTACTGTACCCCAGTGTTATACAGTGACAGACCTGTACCCACCAGTACTGTACCCCAGTGTTATACAGTGACAGACCTGTACCCACCAGTACTGTACCCCAGTGTTATACAGTGACAGACCTGTACCCACCAGTACTGTACCCCAGTGTTATACAGTGACAGACCTGTACCCACCAGTACTGTACCCCAGTGTTATACAGTGACAGACCTGTACCCACCAGTACTGTACCCCAGTGTTATACAGTGACAGACCTGTACCCACCAGTACTGTACCCCAGTGTTATACAGTGACAGACCTGTACCCACCAGTACTGTACCCCAGTGTTATACAGTGACAGACCTGTACCCACCAGTACTGTACCCCAGTGTTATACAGTGACAGACCTGTACCCACCAGTACTGTACCCCAGTGTTATACAGTGACAGACCTGTACCCACCAGTACTGTACCCCAGTGTTATACAGTGACAGACCTGTACCCACCAGTACTGTACCCCAGTGTTATACAGTGACAGACCTGTACCCACCAGTACTGTACCCCAGTGTTATACAGTGACAGACCTGTACCCACCAGTACTGTACCCCAGTGTTATACAGTGACAGACCTGTACCCACCAGTACTGTACCCCAGTGTTATACAGTGACAGACCTGTACCCACCAGTACTGTACCCCAGTGTTATACAGTGACAGACCTGTACCCACCAGTACTGTACCCCAGTGTTATACAGTGACAGACCTGTACCCACCAGTACTGTACCCCAGTGTTATACAGTGACAGACCTGTACCCACCAGTACTGTACCCCAGTGTTATACAGTGACAGACCTGTACCCACCAGTACTGTACCCCAGTGTTATACAGTGACAGACCTGTACCCACCAGTACTGTACCCCAGTGTTATACAGTGACAGACCTGTACCCACCAGTACTGTACCCCAGTGTTATACAGTGACAGACCTGTACCCACCAGTACTGTACCCCAGTGTTATACAGTGACAGACCTGTACCCACCAGTACTGTACCCCAGTGTTATACAGTGACAGACCTGTACCCACCAGTACTGTACCCCAGTGTTATACAGTGACAGACCTGTACCCACCAGTACTGTACCCCAGTGTTATACAGTGACAGACCTGTACCCACCAGTACTGTACCCCAGTGTTATACAGTGACAGACCTGTACCCACCAGTACTGTACCCCAGTGTTATACAGTGACAGACCTGTACCCACCAGTACTGTACCCCAGTGTTATACAGTGACAGACCTGTACCCACCAGTACTGTACCCCAGTGTTATACAGTGACAGACCTGTACCCACCAGTACTGTACCCCAGTGTTATACAGTGACAGACCTGTACCCACCAGTACTGTACCCCAGTGTTATACAGTGACAGACCTGTACCCACCAGTACTGTACCCCAGTGTTATACAGTGACAGACCTGTACCCACCAGTACTGTACCCCAGTGTTATACAGTGACAGACCTGTACCCACCAGTACTGTACCCCAGTGTTATACAGTGACAGACCTGTACCCACCAGTACTGTACCCCAGTGTTATACAGTGACAGACCTGTACCCACCAGTACTGTACCCCAGTGTTATACAGTGACAGACCTGTACCCACCAGTACTGTACCCCAGTGTTATACAGTGACAGACCTGTACCCACCAGTACTGTACCCCAGTGTTATACAGTGACAGACCTGTACCCACCAGTACTGTACCCCAGTGTTATACAGTGACAGACCTGTACCCACCAGTACTGTACCCCAGTGTTATACAGTGACAGACCTGTACCCACCAGTACTGTACCCCAGTGTTATACAGTGACAGACCTGTACCCACCAGTACTGTACCCCAGTGTTATACAGTGACAGACCTGTACCCACCAGTACTGTACCCCAGTGTTATACAGTGACAGACCTGTACCCACCAGTACTGTACCCCAGTGTTATACAGTGACAGACCTGTACCCACCAGTACTGTACCCCAGTGTTATACAGTGACAGACCTGTACCCACCAGTACTGTACCCCAGTGTTATACAGTGACAGACCTGTACCCACCAGTACTGTACCCCAGTGTTATACAGTGACAGACCTGTACCCACCAGTACTGTACCCCAGTGTTATACAGTGACAGACCTGTACCCACCAGTACTGTACCCCAGTGTTATACAGTGACAGACCTGTACCCACCAGTACTGTACCCCAGTGTTATACAGTGACAGACCTGTACCCACCAGTACTGTACCCCAGTGTTATACAGTGACAGACCTGTACCCACCAGTACTGTACCCCAGTGTTATACAGTGACAGACCTGTACCCACCAGTACTGTACCCCAGTGTTATACAGTGACAGACCTGTACCCACCAGTACTGTACCCCAGTGTTATACAGTGACAGACCTGTACCCACCAGTACTGTACCCCAGTGTTATACAGTGACAGACCTGTACCCACCAGTACTGTACCCCAGTGTTATACAGTGACAGACCTGTACCCACCAGTACTGTACCCCAGTGTTATACAGTGACAGACCTGTACCCACCAGTACTGTACCCCAGTGTTATACAGTGACAGACCTGTACCCACCAGTACTGTACCCCAGTGTTATACAGTGACAGACCTGTACCCACCAGTACTGTACCCCAGTGTTATACAGTGACAGACCTGTACCCACCAGTACTGTACCCCAGTGTTATACAGTGACAGACCTGTACCCACCAGTACTGTACCCCAGTGTTATACAGTGACAGACCTGTACCCACCAGTACTGTACCCCAGTGTTATACAGTGACAGACCTGTACCCACCAGTACTGTACCCCAGTGTTATACAGTGACAGACCTGTACCCACCAGTACTGTACCCCAGTGTTATACAGTGACAGACCTGTACCCACCAGTACTGTACCCCAGTGTTATACAGTGACAGACCTGTACCCACCAGTACTGTACCCCAGTGTTATACAGTGACAGACCTGTACCCACCAGTACTGTACCCCAGTGTTATACAGTGACAGACCTGTACCCACCAGTACTGTACCCCAGTGTTATACAGTGACAGACCTGTACCCACCAGTACTGTACCCCAGTGTTATACAGTGACAGACCTGTACCCACCAGTACTGTACCCCAGTGTTATACAGTGACAGACCTGTACCCACCAGTACTGTACCCCAGTGTTATACAGTGACAGACCTGTACCCACCAGTACTGTACCCCAGTGTTATACAGTGACAGACCTGTACCCACCAGTACTGTACCCCAGTGTTATACAGTGACAGACCTGTACCCACCAGTACTGTACCCCAGTGTTATACAGTGACAGACCTGTACCCACCAGTACTGTACCCCAGTGTTATACAGTGACAGACCTGTACCCACCAGTACTGTACCCCAGTGTTATACAGTGACAGACCTGTACCCACCAGTACTGTACCCCAGTGTTATACAGTGACAGACCTGTACCCACCAGTACTGTACCCCAGTGTTATACAGTGACAGACCTGTACCCACCAGTACTGTACCCCAGTGTTATACAGTGACAGACCTGTACCCACCAGTACTGTACCCCAGTGTTATACAGTGACAGACCTGTACCCACCAGTACTGTACCCCAGTGTTATACAGTGACAGACCTGTACCCACCAGTACTGTACCCCAGTGTTATACAGTGACAGACCTGTACCCACCAGTACTGTACCCCAGTGTTATACAGTGACAGACCTGTACCCACCAGTACTGTACCCCAGTGTTATACAGTGACAGACCTGTACCCACCAGTACTGTACCCCAGTGTTATACAGTGACAGACCTGTACCCACCAGTACTGTACCCCAGTGTTATACAGTGACAGACCTGTACCCACCAGTACTGTACCCCAGTGTTATACAGTGACAGACCTGTACCCACCAGTACTGTACCCCAGTGTTATACAGTGACAGACCTGTACCCACCAGTACTGTACCCCAGTGTTATACAGTGACAGACCTGTACCCACCAGTACTGTACCCCAGTGTTATACAGTGACAGACCTGTACCCACCAGTACTGTACCCCAGTGTTATACAGTGACAGACCTGTACCCACCAGTACTGTACCCCAGTGTTATACAGTGACAGACCTGTACCCACCAGTACTGTACCCCAGTGTTATACAGTGACAGACCTGTACCCACCAGTACTGTACCCCAGTGTTATACAGTGACAGACCTGTACCCACCAGTACTGTACCCCAGTGTTATACAGTGACAGACCTGTACCCACCAGTACTGTACCCCAGTGTTATACAGTGACAGACCTGTACCCACCAGTACTGTACCCCAGTGTTATACAGTGACAGACCTGTACCCACCAGTACTGTACCCCAGTGTTATACAGTGACAGACCTGTACCCACCAGTACTGTACCCCAGTGTTATACAGTGACAGACCTGTACCCACCAGTACTGTACCCCAGTGTTATACAGTGACAGACCTGTACCCACCAGTACTGTACCCCAGTGTTATACAGTGACAGACCTGTACCCACCAGTACTGTACCCCAGTGTTATACAGTGACAGACCTGTACCCACCAGTACTGTACCCCAGTGTTATACAGTGACAGACCTGTACCCACCAGTACTGTACCCCAGTGTTATACAGTGACAGACCTGTACCCACCAGTACTGTACCCCAGTGTTATACAGTGACAGACCTGTACCCACCAGTACTGTACCCCAGTGTTATACAGTGACAGACCTGTACCCACCAGTACTGTACCCCAGTGTTATACAGTGACAGACCTGTACCCACCAGTACTGTACCCCAGTGTTATACAGTGACAGACCTGTACCCACCAGTACTGTACCCCAGTGTTATACAGTGACAGACCTGTACCCACCAGTACTGTACCCCAGTGTTATACAGTGACAGACCTGTACCCACCAGTACTGTACCCCAGTGTTATACAGTGACAGACCTGTACCCACCAGTACTGTACCCCAGTGTTATACAGTGACAGACCTGTACCCACCAGTACTGTACCCCAGTGTTATACAGTGACAGACCTGTACCCACCAGTACTGTACCCCAGTGTTATACAGTGACAGACCTGTACCCACCAGTACTGTACCCCAGTGTTATACAGTGACAGACCTGTACCCACCAGTACTGTACCCCAGTGTTATACAGTGACAGACCTGTACCCACCAGTACTGTACCCCAGTGTTATACAGTGACAGACCTGTACCCACCAGTACTGTACCCCAGTGTTATACAGTGACAGACCTGTACCCACCAGTACTGTACCCCAGTGTTATACAGTGACAGACCTGTACCCACCAGTACTGTACCCCAGTGTTATACAGTGACAGACCTGTACCCACCAGTACTGTACCCCAGTGTTATACAGTGACAGACCTGTACCCACCAGTACTGTACCCCAGTGTTATACAGTGACAGACCTGTACCCACCAGTACTGTACCCCAGTGTTATACAGTGACAGACCTGTACCCACCAGTACTGTACCCCAGTGTTATACAGTGACAGACCTGTACCCACCAGTACTGTACCCCAGTGTTATACAGTGACAGACCTGTACCCACCAGTACTGTACCCCAGTGTTATACAGTGACAGACCTGTACCCACCAGTACTGTACCCCAGTGTTATACAGTGACAGACCTGTACCCACCAGTACTGTACCCCAGTGTTATACAGTGACAGACCTGTACCCACCAGTACTGTACCCCAGTGTTATACAGTGACAGACCTGTACCCACCAGTACTGTACCCCAGTGTTATACAGTGACAGACCTGTACCCACCAGTACTGTACCCCAGTGTTATACAGTGACAGACCTGTACCCACCAGTACTGTACCCCAGTGTTATACAGTGACAGACCTGTACCCACCAGTACTGTACCCCAGTGTTATACAGTGACAGACCTGTACCCACCAGTACTGTACCCCAGTGTTATACAGTGACAGACCTGTACCCACCAGTACTGTACCCCAGTGTTATACAGTGACAGACCTGTACCCACCAGTACTGTACCCCAGTGTTATACAGTGACAGACCTGTACCCACCAGTACTGTACCCCAGTGTTATACAGTGACAGACCTGTACCCACCAGTACTGTACCCCAGTGTTATACAGTGACAGACCTGTACCCACCAGTACTGTACCCCAGTGTTATACAGTGACAGACCTGTACCCACCAGTACTGTACCCCAGTGTTATACAGTGACAGACCTGTACCCACCAGTACTGTACCCCAGTGTTATACAGTGACAGACCTGTACCCACCAGTACTGTACCCCAGTGTTATACAGTGACAGACCTGTACCCACCAGTACTGTACCCCAGTGTTATACAGTGACAGACCTGTACCCACCAGTACTGTACCCCAGTGTTATACAGTGACAGACCTGTACCCACCAGTACTGTACCCCAGTGTTATACAGTGACAGACCTGTACCCACCAGTACTGTACCCCAGTGTTATACAGTGACAGACCTGTACCCACCAGTACTGTACCCCAGTGTTATACAGTGACAGACCTGTACCCACCAGTACTGTACCCCAGTGTTATACAGTGACAGACCTGTACCCACCAGTACTGTACCCCAGTGTTATACAGTGACAGACCTGTACCCACCAGTACTGTACCCCAGTGTTATACAGTGACAGACCTGTACCCACCAGTACTGTACCCCAGTGTTATACAGTGACAGACCTGTACCCACCAGTACTGTACCCCAGTGTTATACAGTGACAGACCTGTACCCACCAGTACTGTACCCCAGTGTTATACAGTGACAGACCTGTACCCACCAGTACTGTACCCCAGTGTTATACAGTGACAGACCTGTACCCACCAGTACTGTACCCCAGTGTTATACAGTGACAGACCTGTACCCACCAGTACTGTACCCCAGTGTTATACAGTGACAGACCTGTACCCACCAGTACTGTACCCCAGTGTTATACAGTGACAGACCTGTACCCACCAGTACTGTACCCCAGTGTTATACAGTGACAGACCTGTACCCACCAGTACTGTACCCCAGTGTTATACAGTGACAGACCTGTACCCACCAGTACTGTACCCCAGTGTTATACAGTGACAGACCTGTACCCACCAGTACTGTACCCCAGTGTTATACAGTGACAGACCTGTACCCACCAGTACTGTACCCCAGTGTTATACAGTGACAGACCTGTACCCACCAGTACTGTACCCCAGTGTTATACAGTGACAGACCTGTACCCACCAGTACTGTACCCCAGTGTTATACAGTGACAGACCTGTACCCACCAGTACTGTACCCCAGTGTTATACAGTGACAGACCTGTACCCACCAGTACTGTACCCCAGTGTTATACAGTGACAGACCTGTACCCACCAGTACTGTACCCCAGTGTTATACAGTGACAGACCTGTACCCACCAGTACTGTACCCCAGTGTTATACAGTGACAGACCTGTACCCACCAGTACTGTACCCCAGTGTTATACAGTGACAGACCTGTACCCACCAGTACTGTACCCCAGTGTTATACAGTGACAGACCTGTACCCACCAGTACTGTACCCCAGTGTTATACAGTGACAGACCTGTACCCACCAGTACTGTACCCCAGTGTTATACAGTGACAGACCTGTACCCACCAGTACTGTACCCCAGTGTTATACAGTGACAGACCTGTACCCACCAGTACTGTACCCCAGTGTTATACAGTGACAGACCTGTACCCACCAGTACTGTACCCCAGTGTTATACAGTGACAGACCTGTACCCACCAGTACTGTACCCCAGTGTTATACAGTGACAGACCTGTACCCACCAGTACTGTACCCCAGTGTTATACAGTGACAGACCTGTACCCACCAGTACTGTACCCCAGTGTTATACAGTGACAGACCTGTACCCACCAGTACTGTACCCCAGTGTTATACAGTGACAGACCTGTACCCACCAGTACTGTACCCCAGTGTTATACAGTGACAGACCTGTACCCACCAGTACTGTACCCCAGTGTTATACAGTGACAGACCTGTACCCACCAGTACTGTACCCCAGTGTTATACAGTGACAGACCTGTACCCACCAGTACTGTACCCCAGTGTTATACAGTGACAGACCTGTACCCACCAGTACTGTACCCCAGTGTTATACAGTGACAGACCTGTACCCACCAGTACTGTACCCCAGTGTTATACAGTGACAGACCTGTACCCACCAGTACTGTACCCCAGTGTTATACAGTGACAGACCTGTACCCACCAGTACTGTACCCCAGTGTTATACAGTGACAGACCTGTACCCACCAGTACTGTACCCCAGTGTTATACAGTGACAGACCTGTACCCACCAGTACTGTACCCCAGTGTTATACAGTGACAGACCTGTACCCACCAGTACTGTACCCCAGTGTTATACAGTGACAGACCTGTACCCACCAGTACTGTACCCCAGTGTTATACAGTGACAGACCTGTACCCACCAGTACTGTACCCCAGTGTTATACAGTGACAGACCTGTACCCACCAGTACTGTACCCCAGTGTTATACAGTGACAGACCTGTACCCACCAGTACTGTACCCCAGTGTTATACAGTGACAGACCTGTACCCACCAGTACTGTACCCCAGTGTTATACAGTGACAGACCTGTACCCACCAGTACTGTACCCCAGTGTTATACAGTGACAGACCTGTACCCACCAGTACTGTACCCCAGTGTTATACAGTGACAGACCTGTACCCACCAGTACTGTACCCCAGTGTTATACAGTGACAGACCTGTACCCACCAGTACTGTACCCCAGTGTTATACAGTGACAGACCTGTACCCACCAGTACTGTACCCCAGTGTTATACAGTGACAGACCTGTACCCACCAGTACTGTACCCCAGTGTTATACAGTGACAGACCTGTACCCACCAGTACTGTACCCCAGTGTTATACAGTGACAGACCTGTACCCACCAGTACTGTACCCCAGTGTTATACAGTGACAGACCTGTACCCACCAGTACTGTACCCCAGTGTTATACAGTGACAGACCTGTACCCACCAGTACTGTACCCCAGTGTTATACAGTGACAGACCTGTACCCACCAGTACTGTACCCCAGTGTTATACAGTGACAGACCTGTACCCACCAGTACTGTACCCCAGTGTTATACAGTGACAGACCTGTACCCACCAGTACTGTACCCCAGTGTTATACAGTGACAGACCTGTACCCACCAGTACTGTACCCCAGTGTTATACAGTGACAGACCTGTACCCACCAGTACTGTACCCCAGTGTTATACAGTGACAGACCTGTACCCACCAGTACTGTACCCCAGTGTTATACAGTGACAGACCTGTACCCACCAGTACTGTACCCCAGTGTTATACAGTGACAGACCTGTACCCACCAGTACTGTACCCCAGTGTTATACAGTGACAGACCTGTACCCACCAGTACTGTACCCCAGTGTTATACAGTGACAGACCTGTACCCACCAGTACTGTACCCCAGTGTTATACAGTGACAGACCTGTACCCACCAGTACTGTACCCCAGTGTTATACAGTGACAGACCTGTACCCACCAGTACTGTACCCCAGTGTTATACAGTGACAGACCTGTACCCACCAGTACTGTACCCCAGTGTTATACAGTGACAGACCTGTACCCACCAGTACTGTACCCCAGTGTTATACAGTGACAGACCTGTACCCACCAGTACTGTACCCCAGTGTTATACAGTGACAGACCTGTACCCACCAGTACTGTACCCCAGTGTTATACAGTGACAGACCTGTACCCACCAGTACTGTACCCCAGTGTTATACAGTGACAGACCTGTACCCACCAGTACTGTACCCCAGTGTTATACAGTGACAGACCTGTACCCACCAGTACTGTACCCCAGTGTTATACAGTGACAGACCTGTACCCACCAGTACTGTACCCCAGTGTTATACAGTGACAGACCTGTACCCACCAGTACTGTACCCCAGTGTTATACAGTGACAGACCTGTACCCACCAGTACTGTACCCCAGTGTTATACAGTGACAGACCTGTACCCACCAGTACTGTACCCCAGTGTTATACAGTGACAGACCTGTACCCACCAGTACTGTACCCCAGTGTTATACAGTGACAGACCTGTACCCACCAGTACTGTACCCCAGTGTTATACAGTGACAGACCTGTACCCACCAGTACTGTACCCCAGTGTTATACAGTGACAGACCTGTACCCACCAGTACTGTACCCCAGTGTTATACAGTGACAGACCTGTACCCACCAGTACTGTACCCCAGTGTTATACAGTGACAGACCTGTACCCACCAGTACTGTACCCCAGTGTTATACAGTGACAGACCTGTACCCACCAGTACTGTACCCCAGTGTTATACAGTGACAGACCTGTACCCACCAGTACTGTACCCCAGTGTTATACAGTGACAGACCTGTACCCACCAGTACTGTACCCCAGTGTTATACAGTGACAGACCTGTACCCACCAGTACTGTACCCCAGTGTTATACAGTGACAGACCTGTACCCACCAGTACTGTACCCCAGTGTTATACAGTGACAGACCTGTACCCACCAGTACTGTACCCCAGTGTTATACAGTGACAGACCTGTACCCACCAGTACTGTACCCCAGTGTTATACAGTGACAGACCTGTACCCACCAGTACTGTACCCCAGTGTTATACAGTGACAGACCTGTACCCACCAGTACTGTACCCCAGTGTTATACAGTGACAGACCTGTACCCACCAGTACTGTACCCCAGTGTTATACAGTGACAGACCTGTACCCACCAGTACTGTACCCCAGTGTTATACAGTGACAGACCTGTACCCACCAGTACTGTACCCCAGTGTTATACAGTGACAGACCTGTACCCACCAGTACTGTACCCCAGTGTTATACAGTGACAGACCTGTACCCACCAGTACTGTACCCCAGTGTTATACAGTGACAGACCTGTACCCACCAGTACTGTACCCCAGTGTTATACAGTGACAGACCTGTACCCACCAGTACTGTACCCCAGTGTTATACAGTGACAGACCTGTACCCACCAGTACTGTACCCCAGTGTTATACAGTGACAGACCTGTACCCACCAGTACTGTACCCCAGTGTTATACAGTGACAGACCTGTACCCACCAGTACTGTACCCCAGTGTTATACAGTGACAGACCTGTACCCACCAGTACTGTACCCCAGTGTTATACAGTGACAGACCTGTACCCACCAGTACTGTACCCCAGTGTTATACAGTGACAGACCTGTACCCACCAGTACTGTACCCCAGTGTTATACAGTGACAGACCTGTACCCACCAGTACTGTACCCCAGTGTTATACAGTGACAGACCTGTACCCACCAGTACTGTACCCCAGTGTTATACAGTGACAGACCTGTACCCACCAGTACTGTACCCCAGTGTTATACAGTGACAGACCTGTACCCACCAGTACTGTACCCCAGTGTTATACAGTGACAGACCTGTACCCACCAGTACTGTACCCCAGTGTTATACAGTGACAGACCTGTACCCACCAGTACTGTACCCCAGTGTTATACAGTGACAGACCTGTACCCACCAGTACTGTACCCCAGTGTTATACAGTGACAGACCTGTACCCACCAGTACTGTACCCCAGTGTTATACAGTGACAGACCTGTACCCACCAGTACTGTACCCCAGTGTTATACAGTGACAGACCTGTACCCACCAGTACTGTACCCCAGTGTTATACAGTGACAGACCTGTACCCACCAGTACTGTACCCCAGTGTTATACAGTGACAGACCTGTACCCACCAGTACTGTACCCCAGTGTTATACAGTGACAGACCTGTACCCACCAGTACTGTACCCCAGTGTTATACAGTGACAGACCTGTACCCACCAGTACTGTACCCCAGTGTTATACAGTGACAGACCTGTACCCACCAGTACTGTACCCCAGTGTTATACAGTGACAGACCTGTACCCACCAGTACTGTACCCCAGTGTTATACAGTGACAGACCTGTACCCACCAGTACTGTACCCCAGTGTTATACAGTGACAGACCTGTACCCACCAGTACTGTACCCCAGTGTTATACAGTGACAGACCTGTACCCACCAGTACTGTACCCCAGTGTTATACAGTGACAGACCTGTACCCACCAGTACTGTACCCCAGTGTTATACAGTGACAGACCTGTACCCACCAGTACTGTACCCCAGTGTTATACAGTGACAGACCTGTACCCACCAGTACTGTACCCCAGTGTTATACAGTGACAGACCTGTACCCACCAGTACTGTACCCCAGTGTTATACAGTGACAGACCTGTACCCACCAGTACTGTACCCCAGTGTTATACAGTGACAGACCTGTACCCACCAGTACTGTACCCCAGTGTTATACAGTGACAGACCTGTACCCACCAGTACTGTACCCCAGTGTTATACAGTGACAGACCTGTACCCACCAGTACTGTACCCCAGTGTTATACAGTGACAGACCTGTACCCACCAGTACTGTACCCCAGTGTTATACAGTGACAGACCTGTACCCACCAGTACTGTACCCCAGTGTTATACAGTGACAGACCTGTACCCACCAGTACTGTACCCCAGTGTTATACAGTGACAGACCTGTACCCACCAGTACTGTACCCCAGTGTTATACAGTGACAGACCTGTACCCACCAGTACTGTACCCCAGTGTTATACAGTGACAGACCTGTACCCACCAGTACTGTACCCCAGTGTTATACAGTGACAGACCTGTACCCACCAGTACTGTACCCCAGTGTTATACAGTGACAGACCTGTACCCACCAGTACTGTACCCCAGTGTTATACAGTGACAGACCTGTACCCACCAGTACTGTACCCCAGTGTTATACAGTGACAGACCTGTACCCACCAGTACTGTACCCCAGTGTTATACAGTGACAGACCTGTACCCACCAGTACTGTACCCCAGTGTTATACAGTGACAGACCTGTACCCACCAGTACTGTACCCCAGTGTTATACAGTGACAGACCTGTACCCACCAGTACTGTACCCCAG
Source organism: Squalus acanthias (assembly GCA_030390025.1). NCBI lineage: Eukaryota > Metazoa > Chordata > Chondrichthyes > Squaliformes > Squalidae > Squalus > Squalus acanthias. Next base: position 8,248 of record JASTWF010001673.1, on the reverse strand, counting down.
TGTTATACAGTGACAGACCTGTACCCACCAGTACTGTACCCCAGTGTTATACAGTGACAGACCTGTACCCACCAGTACTGTACCCCAGTGTTATACAGTGACAGACCTGTACCCACCAGTACTGTACCCCAGTGTTATACAGTGACAGACCTGTACCCACCAGTACTGTACCCCAGTGTTATACAGTGACAGACCTGTACCCACCAGTACTGTACCCCAGTGTTATACAGTGACAGACCTGTACCCACCAGTACTGTACCCCAGTGTTATACAGTGACAGACCTGTACCCACCAGTACTGTACCCCAGTGTTATACAGTGACAGACCTGTACCCACCAGTACTGTACCCCAGTGTTATACAGTGACAGACCTGTACCCACCAGTACTGTACCCCAGTGTTATACAGTGACAGACCTGTACCCACCAGTACTGTACCCCAGTGTTATACAGTGACAGACCTGTACCCACCAGTACTGTACCCCAGTGTTATACAGTGACAGACCTGTACCCACCAGTACTGTACCCCAGTGTTATACAGTGACAGACCTGTACCCACCAGTACTGTACCCCAGTGTTATACAGTGACAGACCTGTACCCACCAGTACTGTACCCCAGTGTTATACAGTGACAGACCTGTACCCACCAGTACTGTACCCCAGTGTTATACAGTGACAGACCTGTACCCACCAGTACTGTACCCCAGTGTTATACAGTGACAGACCTGTACCCACCAGTACTGTACCCCAGTGTTATACAGTGACAGACCTGTACCCACCAGTACTGTACCCCAGTGTTATACAGTGACAGACCTGTACCCACCAGTACTGTACCCCAGTGTTATACAGTGACAGACCTGTACCCACCAGTACTGTACCCCAGTGTTATACAGTGACAGACCTGTACCCACCAGTACTGTACCCCAGTGTTATACAGTGACAGACCTGTACCCACCAGTACTGTACCCCAGTGTTATACAGTGACAGACCTGTACCCACCAGTACTGTACCCCAGTGTTATACAGTGACAGACCTGTACCCACCAGTACTGTACCCCAGTGTTATACAGTGACAGACCTGTACCCACCAGTACTGTACCCCAGTGTTATACAGTGACAGACCTGTACCCACCAGTACTGTACCCCAGTGTTATACAGTGACAGACCTGTACCCACCAGTACTGTACCCCAGTGTTATACAGTGACAGACCTGTACCCACCAGTACTGTACCCCAGTGTTATACAGTGACAGACCTGTACCCACCAGTACTGTACCCCAGTGTTATACAGTGACAGACCTGTACCCACCAGTACTGTACCCCAGTGTTATACAGTGACAGACCTGTACCCACCAGTACTGTACCCCAGTGTTATACAGTGACAGACCTGTACCCACCAGTACTGTACCCCAGTGTTATACAGTGACAGACCTGTACCCACCAGTACTGTACCCCAGTGTTATACAGTGACAGACCTGTACCCACCAGTACTGTACCCCAGTGTTATACAGTGACAGACCTGTACCCACCAGTACTGTACCCCAGTGTTATACAGTGACAGACCTGTACCCACCAGTACTGTACCCCAGTGTTATACAGTGACAGACCTGTACCCACCAGTACTGTACCCCAGTGTTATACAGTGACAGACCTGTACCCACCAGTACTGTACCCCAGTGTTATACAGTGACAGACCTGTACCCACCAGTACTGTACCCCAGTGTTATACAGTGACAGACCTGTACCCACCAGTACTGTACCCCAGTGTTATACAGTGACAGACCTGTACCCACCAGTACTGTACCCCAGTGTTATACAGTGACAGACCTGTACCCACCAGTACTGTACCCCAGTGTTATACAGTGACAGACCTGTACCCACCAGTACTGTACCCCAGTGTTATACAGTGACAGACCTGTACCCACCAGTACTGTACCCCAGTGTTATACAGTGACAGACCTGTACCCACCAGTACTGTACCCCAGTGTTATACAGTGACAGACCTGTACCCACCAGTACTGTACCCCAGTGTTATACAGTGACAGACCTGTACCCACCAGTACTGTACCCCAGTGTTATACAGTGACAGACCTGTACCCACCAGTACTGTACCCCAGTGTTATACAGTGACAGACCTGTACCCACCAGTACTGTACCCCAGTGTTATACAGTGACAGACCTGTACCCACCAGTACTGTACCCCAGTGTTATACAGTGACAGACCTGTACCCACCAGTACTGTACCCCAGTGTTATACAGTGACAGACCTGTACCCACCAGTACTGTACCCCAGTGTTATACAGTGACAGACCTGTACCCACCAGTACTGTACCCCAGTGTTATACAGTGACAGACCTGTACCCACCAGTACTGTACCCCAGTGTTATACAGTGACAGACCTGTACCCACCAGTACTGTACCCCAGTGTTATACAGTGACAGACCTGTACCCACCAGTACTGTACCCCAGTGTTATACAGTGACAGACCTGTACCCACCAGTACTGTACCCCAGTGTTATACAGTGACAGACCTGTACCCACCAGTACTGTACCCCAGTGTTATACAGTGACAGACCTGTACCCACCAGTACTGTACCCCAGTGTTATACAGTGACAGACCTGTACCCACCAGTACTGTACCCAGTGTTATACAGTGACAGACCTGTACCCACCAGTACTGTACCCCAGTGTTATACAGTGACAGACCTGTACCCACCAGTACTGTACCCCAGTGTTATACAGTGACAGACCTGTACCCACCAGTACTGTACCCCAGTGTTATACAGTGACAGACCTGTACCCACCAGTACTGTACCCCAGTGTTATACAGTGACAGACCTGTACCCACCAGTACTGTACCCCAGTGTTATACAGTGACAGACCTGTACCCACCAGTACTGTACCCCAGTGTTATACAGTGACAGACCTGTACCCACCAGTACTGTACCCCAGTGTTATACAGTGACAGACCTGTACCCACCAGTACTGTACCCAGTGTTATACAGTGACAGACCTGTACCCACCAGTACTGTACCCCAGTGTTATACAGTGACAGACCTGTACCCACCAGTACTGTACCCCAGTGTTATACAGTGACAGACCTGTACCCACCAGTACTGTACCCCAGTGTTATACAGTGACAGACCTGTACCCACCAGTACTGTACCCCAGTGTTATACAGTGACAGACCTGTACCCACCAGTACTGTACCCCAGTGTTATACAGTGACAGACCTGTACCCACCAGTACTGTACCCCAGTGTTATACAGTGACAGACCTGTACCCACCAGTACTGTACCCCAGTGTTATACAGTGACAGACCTGTACCCACCAGTACTGTACCCCAGTGTTATACAGTGACAGACCTGTACCCACCAGTACTGTACCCCAGTGTTATACAGTGACAGACCTGTACCCACCAGTACTGTACCCCAGTGTTATACAGTGACAGACCTGTACCCACCAGTACTGTACCCCAGTGTTATACAGTGACAGACCTGTACCCACCAGTACTGTACCCCAGTGTTATACAGTGACAGACCTGTACCCACCAGTACTGTACCCCAGTGTTATACAGTGACAGACCTGTACCCACCAGTACTGTACCCCAGTGTTATACAGTGACAGACCTGTACCCACCAGTACTGTACCCCAGTGTTATACAGTGACAGACCTGTACCCACCAGTACTGTACCCCAGTGTTATACAGTGACAGACCTGTACCCACCAGTACTGTACCCCAGTGTTATACAGTGACAGACCTGTACCCACCAGTACTGTACCCCAGTGTTATACAGTGACAGACCTGTACCCACCAGTACTGTACCCCAGTGTTATACAGTGACAGACCTGTACCCACCAGTACTGTACCCCAGTGTTATACAGTGACAGACCTGTACCCACCAGTACTGTACCCAGTGTTATACAGTGACAGACCTGTACCCACCAGTACTGTACCCCAGTGTTATACAGTGACAGACCTGTACCCACCAGTACTGTACCCCAGTGTTATACAGTGACAGACCTGTACCCACCAGTACTGTACCCCAGTGTTATACAGTGACAGACCTGTACCCACCAGTACTGTACCCCAGTGTTATACAGTGACAGACCTGTACCCACCAGTACTGTACCCCAGTGTTATACAGTGACAGACCTGTACCCACCAGTACTGTACCCCAGTGTTATACAGTGACAGACCTGTACCCACCAGTACTGTACCCCAGTGTTATACAGTGACAGACCTGTACCCACCAGTACTGTACCCCAGTGTTATACAGTGACAGACCTGTACCCACCAGTACTGTACCCCAGTGTTATACAGTGACAGACCTGTACCCACCAGTACTGTACCCCAGTGTTATACAGTGACAGACCTGTACCCACCAGTACTGTACCCCAGTGTTATACAGTGACAGACCTGTACCCACCAGTACTGTACCCCAGTGTTATACAGTGACAGACCTGTACCCACCAGTACTGTACCCCAGTGTTATACAGTGACAGACCTGTACCCACCAGTACTGTACCCCAGTGTTATACAGTGACAGACCTGTACCCACCAGTACTGTACCCCAGTGTTATACAGTGACAGACCTGTACCCACCAGTACTGTACCCCAGTGTTATACAGTGACAGACCTGTACCCACCAGTACTGTACCCCAGTGTTATACAGTGACAGACCTGTACCCACCAGTACTGTACCCCAGTGTTATACAGTGACAGACCTGTACCCACCAGTACTGTACCCCAGTGTTATACAGTGACAGACCTGTACCCACCAGTACTGTACCCCAGTGTTATACAGTGACAGACCTGTACCCACCAGTACTGTACCCCAGTGTTATACAGTGACAGACCTGTACCCACCAGTACTGTACCCCAGTGTTATACAGTGACAGACCTGTACCCACCAGTACTGTACCCCAGTGTTATACAGTGACAGACCTGTACCCACCAGTACTGTACCCCAGTGTTATACAGTGACAGACCTGTACCCACCAGTACTGTACCCCAGTGTTATACAGTGACAGACCTGTACCCACCAGTACTGTACCCCAGTGTTATACAGTGACAGACCTGTACCCACCAGTACTGTACCCCAGTGTTATACAGTGACAGACCTGTACCCACCAGTACTGTACCCCAGTGTTATACAGTGACAGACCTGTACCCACCAGTACTGTACCCCAGTGTTATACAGTGACAGACCTGTACCCACCAGTACTGTACCCCAGTGTTATACAGTGACAGACCTGTACCCACCAGTACTGTACCCCAGTGTTATACAGTGACAGACCTGTACCCACCAGTACTGTACCCCAGTGTTATACAGTGACAGACCTGTACCCACCAGTACTGTACCCCAGTGTTATACAGTGACAGACCTGTACCCACCAGTACTGTACCCCAGTGTTATACAGTGACAGACCTGTACCCACCAGTACTGTACCCCAGTGTTATACAGTGACAGACCTGTACCCACCAGTACTGTACCCCAGTGTTATACAGTGACAGACCTGTACCCACCAGTACTGTACCCCAGTGTTATACAGTGACAGACCTGTACCCACCAGTACTGTACCCCAGTGTTATACAGTGACAGACCTGTACCCACCAGTACTGTACCCCAGTGTTATACAGTGACAGACCTGTACCCACCAGTACTGTACCCCAGTGTTATACAGTGACAGACCTGTACCCACCAGTACTGTACCCCAGTGTTATACAGTGACAGACCTGTACCCACCAGTACTGTACCCCAGTGTTATACAGTGACAGACCTGTACCCACCAGTACTGTACCCCAGTGTTATACAGTGACAGACCTGTACCCACCAGTACTGTACCCCAGTGTTATACAGTGACAGACCTGTACCCACCAGTACTGTACCCCAGTGTTATACAGTGACAGACCTGTACCCACCAGTACTGTACCCCAGTGTTATACAGTGACAGACCTGTACCCACCAGTACTGTACCCCAGTGTTATACAGTGACAGACCTGTACCCACCAGTACTGTACCCCAGTGTTATACAGTGACAGACCTGTACCCACCAGTACTGTACCCCAGTGTTATACAGTGACAGACCTGTACCCACCAGTACTGTACCCCAGTGTTATACAGTGACAGACCTGTACCCACCAGTACTGTACCCCAGTGTTATACAGTGACAGACCTGTACCCACCAGTACTGTACCCCAGTGTTATACAGTGACAGACCTGTACCCACCAGTACTGTACCCCAGTGTTATACAGTGACAGACCTGTACCCACCAGTACTGTACCCCAGTGTTATACAGTGACAGACCTGTACCCACCAGTACTGTACCCCAGTGTTATACAGTGACAGACCTGTACCCACCAGTACTGTACCCCAGTGTTATACAGTGACAGACCTGTACCCACCAGTACTGTACCCCAGTGTTATACAGTGACAGACCTGTACCCACCAGTACTGTACCCCAGTGTTATACAGTGACAGACCTGTACCCACCAGTACTGTACCCAGTGTTATACAGTGACAGACCTGTACCCACCAGTACTGTACCCCAGTGTTATACAGTGACAGACCTGTACCCACCAGTACTGTACCCCAGTGTTATACAGTGACAGACCTGTACCCACCAGTACTGTACCCCAGTGTTATACAGTGACAGACCTGTACCCACCAGTACTGTACCCAGTGTTATACAGTGACAGACCTGTACCCACCAGTACTGTACCCCAGTGTTATACAGTGACAGACCTGTACCCACCAGTACTGTACCCCAGTGTTATACAGTGACAGACCTGTACCCACCAGTACTGTACCCCAGTGTTATACAGTGACAGACCTGTACCCACCAGTACTGTACCCCAGTGTTATACAGTGACAGACCTGTACCCACCAGTACTGTACCCCAGTGTTATACAGTGACAGACCTGTACCCACCAGTACTGTACCCCAGTGTTATACAGTGACAGACCTGTACCCACCAGTACTGTACCCCAGTGTTATACAGTGACAGACCTGTACCCACCAGTACTGTACCCAGTGTTATACAGTGACAGACCTGTACCCACCAGTACTGTACCCCAGTGTTATACAGTGACAGACCTGTACCCACCAGTACTGTACCCCAGTGTTATACAGTGACAGACCTGTACCCACCAGTACTGTACCCCAGTGTTATACAGTGACAGACCTGTACCCACCAGTACTGTACCCCAGTGTTATACAGTGACAGACCTGTACCCACCAGTACTGTACCCCAGTGTTATACAGTGACAGACCTGTACCCACCAGTACTGTACCCCAGTGTTATACAGTGACAGACCTGTACCCACCAGTACTGTACCCCAGTGTTATACAGTGACAGACCTGTACCCACCAGTACTGTACCCCAGTGTTATACAGTGACAGACCTGTACCCACCAGTACTGTACCCCAGTGTTATACAGTGACAGACCTGTACCCACCAGTACTGTACCCCAGTGTTATACAGTGACAGACCTGTACCCACCAGTACTGTACCCCAGTGTTATACAGTGACAGACCTGTACCCACCAGTACTGTACCCCAGTGTTATACAGTGACAGACCTGTACCCACCAGTACTGTACCCCAGTGTTATACAGTGACAGACCTGTACCCACCAGTACTGTACCCCAGTGTTATACAGTGACAGACCTGTACCCACCAGTACTGTACCCCAGTGTTATACAGTGACAGACCTGTACCCACCAGTACTGTACCCCAGTGTTATACAGTGACAGACCTGTACCCACCAGTACTGTACCCCAGTGTTATACAGTGACAGACCTGTACCCACCAGTACTGTACCCCAGTGTTATACAGTGACAGACCTGTACCCACCAGTACTGTACCCCAGTGTTATACAGTGACAGACCTGTACCCACCAGTACTGTACACCCAGTGTTATACAGTGACAGACCTGTACCCACCAGTACTGTACCCAGTGTTATACAGTGACAGACCTGTACCCACCAGTACTGTACCCCAGTGTTATACAGTGACAGACCTGTACCCACCAGTACTGTACACCAGTGTTATACAGTGACAGACCTGTACCCACCAGTACTGTACCCCAATGTTATAAAGTGACAGACCTTTACCCACCCGTAGTGTACCCCAGTGTTATACAATGATAGATCTGTACCCACCAGTACTGTACCCCAGTGTTATACGGTGACAGACCTGTACCCGCATGTACTGTACCCCATGTAAGGGATACTCTCCTGACCCTGCG
>JASTWF010001672.1:0-66000 GCA_030390025.1 Squalus acanthias | reverse complement strand
GGACAGTAACAGGCCCTGAATGATATTATCACTGGTCACACTAAGGGATGTTAATAGGACAGTGACAGACCCTGAATGAAATAAACACTGGTCACACGAAGGAATGTTAATAGGACAGTAACAGACCCTGAATGATATTATCACTGGTCACACTAAGGGATGTTAATAGGACAGTAACAGATCCTGAATGATATTATCACTGGTCTCTCTAAGGGATGTTAATAGGACAGTAAAAGGCCCTGAATGACATTATCACTGGTCACACTAAGGGATGTTAATAGGACAGTAACAGAACCTGAATGATATTATCACTGGTCACACTAAGGGATGTTAATAGGACAGTAACAGACCCTGAATGATATTATCACTGGTCACACTAAGAGATGTTAATAGGACAGTAACACGCCCTGAATGATATTATCACTGGTCATACTAAGGGATGTTAATGGTACAGTAACAGGCCCTGAATGATATTATCACTGGTCTCTCTAAGAGATGTTAATAGGACAGTAACAGGCCCTGAATGATATTATCACTAGTTTGACTAAGGGATGTTATTAGGACAGTAACAGATCCTGAATGATATTATCACTGGTCACACCAAGGGATGTTAATAGGAAAGTAACAAACCCTGAATGATATTTTCACTGGTCACACTACGGGATGTTAATAGGACAGTAACAGTCCCTGAATGATGTTATCTCTGGTCACACTAAGGGATGTTAATAGGACAGTAACAGACCCTGAATGATATTATCACTGGTCACACGAAGGGATGTTAATAGGACAGTAACAGACCCTGAATGATATTATCACTGGTCACACTCAGGGATTTTAATAGGACAGTAACAGGCCCTGAATGATATTATCATTGGTCACACTAAGGGATGTTAATCGTACAGTAACAGGCCCTGAATGATATCATCACTGGTCACACTAAGGGATGTTAATAGGACAGTAACAGATCCTGAATGATATTATCACTGGTCACACTAACGGATGTTAATAGGACAGTAACAGACCCTGAATGATATTATCACTGGTCACACTAAGAGATGTTAATAGGACAGTAAAAGGCCCTGAACGATATTATCACTGGTCACACTAAGGGATGTTAATAGGACAGTAACAGACCCTGAATGATATTATCACTGGTCACACTAAGGGATGTTAATCGGACAGTAACAGACCCTGAATGATATTATCACTGGTCACACTAAGAGATGTTAATCGGACAGTAACAGGCCCTGAATGATATTATCACTGGTCACACGAAGGGATGTTAATCGGACAGTAACAGACCCTGAATGATATTGTCACTGGTCACACGAAGAGATGTTAATAGGACAGTAACAGATCCTGAATGATATTGTCACTGATCACACTAAGGGATGTTAATAGGACAGTAACAGGCTCTGAATGAAATTATCACTGGTCTCTCTAAGGGATGTTACTGGGACAGTAACAGGCTCTGAATGATATTATCACTGGTCACACTAAGGGATGTTAATAGGTCAGTAACAGATCCTGAAAGATATTATCACTGGTCTCTCTAAGGGATGTTAGTAGGACAGTAAAAGGCCCTGAATGATATTATCACTGGTCACACTAAGGGATGTCAATAGGACAGTAACAGGCCCTGAATAATATTATCACTGGTCACACTAAGGGGTGTCAATAGGACAGTAACAGGCCCTGAATGATTTTATCACTGGTCACACTAAGGGAGGTTAATAGGACAGTAACAGACCCTGAATGATATTATCACTGGTCACACTAAGGGATGTTAATAGGACAGTGACAGACCCTGAATGAAATAAACACTGGTCACACGAAGGGATGTTAATTGGACAGTAACAGACCCTGAATGATATTATCACTGGTCACACTAAGGGATGTTAATAGGACAGTAACAGATCCTGAAAGATATTATCACTGGTCTCTCTAAGGGATGTTAATCAGACAGTAAAAGGCCCTGAATGATATTATCACTGGTCACACTAAGGGATGTTAATAGGACAGTAACAGACCCTGAATGATATTATCACTGGTCACACTAAGGGATGTTAATAGGACAGTAACAGACCCTGAATGATATTATCACTGGTCACACTAAGGGATGTTAATAGGACAGTAACAGACCCTGAATGATATTATCACTGGTCAGATTAAGAGATGTTAATAGGACAGTAACAGTCCCTGAATGATATTATCACTGGTCATACTAAGGGATGTTAATGGTACAGTAACAGGCCCTGAATGATATTATCACTGGTCACACTAAGGGATGTTATTAGGACAATAGCAGACCCTGAATGATATTATCATTGGTCACACTAAGGGATGTTAATAGGACAGTAACAGGCCCTGAATGATATTATCACTGGTCACACTAAGGGATATTATTAGGACAATAGCAGACCATGAATGATATTATCACTGATCACACTAAGGGATGTTAATCGGACAGTAACAGACCCTGAATGATATTATCACTGGTCACACTAAGAGATGTTAATAGGACAGTAACAGGCCCTGAATGATATTATCACTGGTCACACTAAGGGATGTTAATAGGACAGTAACAGACCCTGAATGATATTATCACTGGTCACACTAAGGGATGTTAATAGGACAGTAACAGACCCTGAATGATATTATCACTGGTCACACTAAGAGATGTTAATAGGACAGTAACAGGCCCTGAATGATATTATCACTGGTCACACTAAGGGATGTTAATAGGACAGTAACAGACCCTGAATGATATTATCACTGGTCACACTAAGGGATGTTAATAGGACAGTAACAGATCCTGAATGATATTATCACTGATCACACTAAGGGATGTTAATAGGACAGTAACAGGCTCTGAATGAAATTATCACTGGTCTCTCTAAGGGATGTTAATAGGACAGTAACAGGCTCTGAATGATATTATCACTGGTCACACTAAGGGATGTTAATAGGACAGTAACAGATCCTGAAAGATATTATCACTGGTCTCTCTAAGGGATGTTAATAGGACAGTAAAAGGCCCTGAATGATATTATCACTGGTCACACTAAGGGATGTCAATAGGACAGTAACAGGCCCTGAATAATATTATCACTGGTCACACTAAGGGATGTCAATAGGACAGTAACAGGCCCTGAATGATATTATCACTGATCACACTAAGGGATGTTAATAGGACAGTGACAGACCCTGAATGAAATAAACACTGGTCACACGAAGGAATGTTAATAGGACAGTAACAGACCCTGAATGATATTATCACTGGTCACACTAAGGGATGTTAATAGGACAGTAACAGATCCTGAAAGATATTATCACTGGTCTCTCTAAGGGATGTTAATAGGACAGTAAAAGGCCCTGAATGATATTATCACTGGTCACACTAAGGGATGTTAATAGGACAGTAACAGAACCTGAATGATATTATCACTGGTCACACTAAGGGATGTTAATAGGACAGTAACAGACCCTGAATGATATTATCACTGGTCACACTAAGAGATGTTAATGGACAGTAACAGGCCCTGAATGATATTATCACTGGTCACACTAAGGGATGTTAATAGGACAGTAACAGGCCCTGAATGATATTATCACTGGTCACACTAAGGGATGTTAATAGGACAGTAACAGGCCCTGAATGATATTATCACTGGTCACACTAAGGGATGTTAATAGGACAGTAACAGACCCTGAATGATATTATCACTGGTCACACTAAGGGATGTTAATAGGACAGTAACAGACCCTGAATGATATTATCACTGGTCACACTAAGGGATGTTAATAGGACAGTAACAGACCCTGAATGATATTATCACTGGTCACACTAAGGGATGTTAATGGACAGTAACAGGCCCTGAATGATATTATCACTGGTCACACTAAGGGATGTTAATCGGACAGTAACAGACCCTGAATGATATTATCACTGGTCACACTAAGGGATGTTAATAGGACAGTAAAAGGCCCTGAATGATATTATCACTGGTCACACTAAGGGATGTTAATAGGACAGTAACAGAACCTGAATGATAATATCACCTGTCACACTAAGGGATGTTAATCGGACAGTAACAGACCCTGAATGATATTATCACCTGTCACACTAAGGGATGTTAATAGGACAGTAACAGGCCCTGAATGATATTATTACTGGTCACACTAAGGGATGTTAATAGGACAGTAATAAATCCTGAATGATATTCTCACTGGTCACACTAAGAGATGTCAATAGGACAGTAACAGACCCTGAATGATATTATCACTGGCCATACTAAGGGATGTTCATAGGACAGTAACAGACCCTGAATGATATTATCACTGGTCACACTAAGAGATGTCAATAGGACAGTAACAGACCCTGAATGATATTATCACTGGCCACACTACGGGATGTTAATAGGACAGTAACAGATCCTGAATGATACTATCATTGGTCACACTAAGGGATGTTAATAGGACAGTAACAGACCCTGAATGATATTATCACTGGTCACACTAAGGGATGTTAATAGGACAGTAACAGACCCTGAATGATATTATCACTGGTCACACTAAGGGATGTTAATGGTACAGTAACAGGCCCTGAATGATATTATCACTGGTCACACTAAGGGATGTTAATCGGACAGTAACAGACCCTGAATGATATTATCACTGGTCATACTAAGGGATGTTAATGGTACAGTAACAGTCCCTGAATGATATTATCACTGGTCACACTAAGGGATGTTATTGGGACAGCAACAGGCCCTGAATGATATTATCACTGGTCACACTAAGAGATGTTAATGGTACAGTAACAGGCCCTGAATGATATTATCACTGGTCACACGAAGGGATGTTAATAGGACAGTAACAGGCCCTGAATGATATTATCAATGGTCACACTAAGGGATGTTAATAGGACAGTAACAGGCCCTGAATGATATTATCACTGGTCACACTAAGGGATGTTATTAGAACAGTAAAAGGCCCTGAATGATATTATCACTGGTCACACTAAGGGATGTTAATCGGACAGTAACAGAACCTGAATGATTTTATCACTGGTCACACTAAGGGATGTTAATAGGACAGTAACAGGCCCTGAATGATATTATCACTGGTCACACTAAGGGATATTATTAGGACAATAGCAGACCCTGAATGATATTTTCATTGGTCATGCTAAGGGATGTCAATGGGACAGTAACAGGCCCTGAATGATATTATCACTGATCACACTAAGGGATGTTAATCAGACAGTAACAGACCCTGAATAATATTATCACTGGTCACACTAAGGGATGTCAATAGGACAGTAACAGGCCCTGAATGATATAAACACTGGTCACACGAAGGGATGTTAATCAGACAGTAACAGATCTTGAAAGATATTATCACTGGTCTCTCTAAGGGATGTTAATAGGACAGTAAAAGGCCCTGAATGATATTGTCACTGGTCTCTCTAAGAGATGTTAATAGGACAGTAACAGGCCCTGAATGATATTATCACTAGTTTGACTAAGGGATGTTATTAGGACAGTAACAGATCCTGAATGATATTATCACTGGTCACACTAAGGGATATTATTAGGACAATAGCAGACACTGAATGATATTTTCATTGGTCACACTAAGGGATGTTAGTAGGACAGTAACAGGCCCTGAATGATATTATCACTGGTCACACTAAGGGATATTATTGGGACAATAGCAGACCCTGAATGATATTATCACTGGTCACACTAAGGGATGTTAATCGGACAGTAACAGACCCTGAATGATATTATCACTGGTCACACTAAGAGATGTTAATTGGACAGTAACAGATCCTGAATGATATTATCACTGATCACACTAAGGGATGTTAATAGGACAGTAACAGGCTCTGAATGAAATTATCACTGGTCTCTCTGAGGGATGTTAATGGGACAGTAACAGGCTCTGAATGAAATTATCAGTGGTCACACAAAGGGATGTTAATAGGTCAGTAACAGATCCTGAAAGATATTATCACTGGTCTCTCTAAGGGATGTTAATAGGACAGTAAAAGGCCCTGAATGATATTATCACTGGTCACACTAAGGGATGTCAGTAGGACAGTGACAGGCCCTGAATAATACTATCACTGGTCACACGAAGGGATGTCAATAGGACAGTAACAGGCCCTGAATGATATTATCACTGGTCACACTAAGGGATGTTAATAGGACAGTAACAGTCCCTGAATGATATTATCACTGGTCACACTAAGGGATGTTAACAGGACAGTGACAGACCCTGAATGAAATAAACACTGGTCACACTAAGGGATGTTAATAGGACAGTAACAGATCTTGAAAGATATTATCACTGGTCTCTCTAAGGGATGTTAATAGGACAGTAAAAGGCCCTGAATGATATTGTCAGTGGTCTCTCTACGAGATGTTAATAGGACTGTAACAGGCCCTGAATGATATTATCACTGGTCACACTAAGGGATATTATTAGGACAATAGCAGACCCTGAATGATATTTTCATTGGTCATGCTAAGGGATGTCAATAGGACTGTAACAGGCCCTGAATGATATTATCACTGGTCACACTAAGGGATGTTAATAGGACAGTAACAGACCCTGAATGATATAAACACTGGTCACACGAAGTGATCTTAATATGACAGTAACAGACAATGAATGATATTATCACTGGTCACACCAAGGGATGTTAATAGGAAAGTAACAAACCCTGAATGATATTTTCACTGGTCACACTAAGGGATGTTAATAGTACAGTAACAGTACCTGAATGATATTATCACTGGTCACACTAAGGGATGTTAATAGGACAGTAACAGACCCTGAATGATATTATCACTGGTCACACGAAGGGATGTTAATAGGACAGTAACAGACCCTGAATGATATTATCACTGGTCGCACTCAGGGATTTTAATAGGACAGTAACAGGCCCTGAATGATATTATCATTGGTCACACTAAGGGATGTTAATCGTACAGTAACAGGCCCTGAATGATATCATCACTGGTCACACTAAAGGATGTTAATAGGACAGTAAAAGGCCCTGAATGTTATTATCACTGGTCACACTAAGGGATGTTAATAGGACAGTAACAGACCCTGAATGATTTTATCACTGATCACACTAAGGGATGTTAATAGGACAGTAACAGACCCTGAATGATTTTATCACTGGTCACACTAAGGGATGTTAATAGGACAGTAACAGGCCCTGAATGATATTATCACTGGTCACACGAAGGGATGTTAATAGGACAGTAACAGATCCTGAATGATATTATCACTGGTCACACTAATGGATGTTAATAGGACAGTGACAGACCTTAATGATATTATCACTGGTCACACTAAGAGATGTTAATAGGACAGTAAAAGGCCCTGAACGATATTATCACTGGTCACACTAAGGGATGTTAACAGGACAGTAACAGACCCTGAATGATATTATCACTGGTCACACTAAGGGATGTTAATAGGACAGTAAAAGGCCCTGAATGATATTATCACTGGTCACACTAAGGGATGTTAATCGGACAGTAACAGACCCTGAATGATATTATCACTGGTCACACTAAAGGATGTTAATAGGACAGTAACAGACCCTGAATGATATTATCACTGGTCACACTAAGGGATGTTAATCGGACAGTAACAGGCCCTGAATGATATTATCACTGGTCACACTAAGAGATGTTAATCGGACAGTAACAGACCCTGAATGATATTATCACTGGTCACACTAAGGGATGTTAATAGGACAGTAACAGACCCTGAATGATATTGTCACTGGTCACACTAAGGGATGTTAATAGGACAGTAACAGACCTGAATGATATTATCACTGGTCACACTAAGGGATGTTAATAGGACAGTAACAGACCCTGAATGATATTATCACTGGTCACACTAAGGGATGTTAATCGGACAGTAACAGGCCCTGAATGATATTATCACTGGTCACACTAAGGGATGTTAATCGGACAGTAACAGACCCTGAATGATATTGTCACTGGTCACACGAAGGGATGTTAATAGGACAATAACAGATCCTGAATGATATTATCACTGATCACACGAAGGGATGTTAATAGGACAGCAACAGGCTCTGAATGAAATTATCACTGGTCTCTCTAAGGGATGTTAATGGGACAGTAACAGGCTCTGAATGAAATTATCACTGGTCACACTAAGGGATGTTAATAGGTCAGTAACAGATCCTGAAAGATATTATCACTGGTCTCTCTAAGGGATGTTAATAGGACAGTAAAAGGCCCTGAATGATATTATCACTGGTCACACTAAGGGATGTCAATAGGACAGTAACAGGCCCTGAATAATATTATCACTGGTCACACTAAGGGGTGTCAATAGGACAGTAACAGGCCCTGAATGATTTTATCACTGGTCACACTAAGGGAGGTTAATAGGACAGTAACAGACCCTGAATGATATTATCACTGGTCACACTAAGGGATGTTAATAGGACAGTGACAGACCCTGAATGAAATAAACACTGTTCACACGAAGGGATGTTAATAGGACAGTAACAGACCCTGAATGATATTATCACTGGTCACACTAAGGGATGTTAACAGGACAGTAACAGATCCTGAAAGATATTATCACCGGTCTCTCTAAGGGATGTTAATAGGACAGTAAAAGGCCCTGAATGATATTATCACTGGTCACACTAAGGGATGTTAATAGAACAGTAACAGACCCTGAATGATATTATCACTGGTCACACTAAGGGATGTTAATAGGACAGTAACTGACCCTGAATGATATTATCACTGGTCACACTAAGGGATGTTAATAGGACAGTAACAGACCCTGAATGATATTATCACTGGTCAGATTAAGAGATGTTAATCGGACAGTAACAGTACCTGAATGATATTATCACTGGTCATGCTAAGGGATGTTAATTGTACAGTAACAGGCCCTGAATGATATTATCACTGGTCACACTAAGGGATGTTAATAGGACAGTAACAGACCCTGAATGATATTATCACTGGTCACACTAAGGGATGTTAATAGGACAGTAACAGACCCTGAATGATATTATCACTGGTCACACTAAGGGATGTTAATTGGACAGTAACAGACCCTGAATGATATTATCACTGGTCACACTAAGGGATGTTAATGGTACAGTAACAGGCCCTGAATGATATTATCAATGGTCACATTAAGGGATGTTAATCGGACAGTAACAGACCCTGAATGATATTATCACTGGTCATACTAAGGGATGTTAATGGTACAGTAACAGTCCCTGAATGATATTATCACTGGTCACACTAAGAGATGTTAATGGTACAGTAACAGGCCCTGAATGATATTATCACTGGTCACACTAAGGGATGTTAATAGGACAGTAACAGGTCCTGAATGATATTATCACTGGTCACACTAAGGGATGTTAATAGGACAGTAACAGGCCCTGAATGATATTATCACTGGTCACACTAAGGGATGTTATTAGGACAGTAAAAGGCCCTGAATGATATTATCACTGGTCACACTAAGGGATGTTAATCGGACAGTAACAGACCCTGAATGATTTTATCACTGGTCACACTAAGGGATGTTAATAGGACAGTAACAGGCCCTGAATGATATTATCACTGGTCACACTAAGGGATATTATTAGGACAATAGCAGACCCTGAATGATATTTTCATTGGTCATACTAAGGGATGTCAATAGGACAGTAACAGACCCTGAATGATATTATCACTGGTCACACTAAGAGATGTTAATAGGACAGTAACAGGCCCTGAATGATATTATCACTGATCACACTAAGGGATGTTAATCAGACAGTAACAGACCCTGAATAATATTATCACTGGTCACACTAAGGGATGTCAATAGGACAGTAACAGGCCCTGAATGATATTATCACTGGTCACACTAAGGGATGTTAATAGGACAGTAACAGACCCTGAATGATATTATCACTGGTCACACTAAGGGATGTTAATAGGACAGTAACAGATCCTGAAAGATATTATCACTGGTCTATCTAAGGGATGTTAATAGGACAGTAAAAGGCCCGGAATGATATTATCACTGGTCTCTCTAAGAGATGTTAATTGGACAGTAACAGGCCCTGAATGATATTATCACTAGTTTGACTAAGGGATGTTATTAGGACAGTAACAGATCCTGAATGATATTATCACTGGTCACACCAAGGGATGTTAATAGGAAAGTAACAGTCCCTGAATGATATTATCACTGGTCACACTAAGGGATGTTAATAGGACAGTAACAGACCCTGAATGATATTATCACTGGTCACACGAAGGGATGTTAATAGGACAGTAACAGACCCTGAATGATATAATCACTGGTCACACGAAGGGATGTTAATAGGACAGTAACAGACCCTGAATGATATTATCACTGGTCACACTAACGGATGTTAATAGGACAGTAACAGACCCTGAATGATATTATCACTGGTCACACTAAGAGATGTTAATAGGACAGTAAAAGGCCCTGAACGATATTATCACTGGTCACACTAAGGGATGTTAATAGGACAGTAACAGACCCTGAATGATATTATCACTGGTCACACTAAGGGATATTATTTGGACAATAGCAGACCCTGAATGATATTTTCATTTGTCACACTAAGGGATGTTAATAGGACAGTAACAGGCCCTGAATGATATTATCACTGGTCACACTAAGGGATATTATTAGGGCAATAGCAGACCCTGAATGATATTATCACTGATCACACTAAGGGATGTTAATCGGACAGTAACAGACCCTGAATGATATTATCACTGGTCACACTAAGGGATGTTAATAGGTCAGTAACAGATCCTGAAAGATATTATCACTGGTCACTCTAAGGGATGTTAATAGGACAGTAAAAGGCCCTGAATGATATTATCACTGGTCACACTAAGGGATGTCAATAGGACAGTAACAGGCCCTGAATAATATTATCACTGGTCACACTGAGGGATGTCAATAGGACAGTAACAGGCCCTGAATGATATTATCACTGGTCACACTAAGGGATGTTAATAGGACAGTAACAGACCCTGAATGATATTATCACTGGTCACACTAAGGGATGTTAATAGGACAGTAACAGATCCTGAAAGATATTATCACTGGTCTCTCTAAGGGATGTTAATAGGACAGTAAAAGGCCCTGAATGATATTATCACTGGTCACACTAAGGGATGTTAATAGGACAGTAACAGGCCCTGAATGATATTATCACTGGTCATACTAAGGGATGTTAATGGTACAGTAACAGGCCCTGAATGATATTATCACTGGTCACACTAAGGGATGTTATTGGGACAGTAATAGGCCCTGAATGATATTATCACTGGTCACACTAAGGGATGTTAATAGGACAGTAACAGACCCTGAATGATATTATCACTGGTCACACTAAGGGATGTTAATAGGACAGTAACAGACCCTGAATGATATTATCACTGGTCACACTAAGGGATGTTAATAGGACAGTAACAGACCCTCAATGATATTATCACTGGTCACACTAAGGGATGTTAATGGTACAGTAACAGGCCCTGAATGATATTATCACTGGTCACATTCAGGGATGTTAATGGTACAGTAACAGGCCCTGAATGATATTATCACTGGTCACACTAAGGGATGTTAATAGGACAGTAACAGAACCTGAATGATAATATCACCTGTCACACTGAGGGATGTTAATCGGACAGTAACAGACCCTGAATGATATTATCACCTGTCACACTAAGGGATGTTAATAGGACAGTAACAGGCCCTGAATGATATTATTACTGGTCACACTAAGGGATGTTAATAGGACAGTAATAAATCCTGAATGATATTATCACTGTTCACACTGTAAGGGTTTTTGTCTCTCAGCCTGTGAGATTCGTGTGGCTCTGTGCAGCCCGGGTGCTAGTGCGGGTTTAGGCCTTGTTGCCTGTTCTGGTCTCCAGCCAGTCTGGGAGCACTAGACACACCTGTGAGTGGTTCGACCCACTCGCCCTTACGGTTCTAGACACTGGACTTAGATGCGAGAGCAGGAATGGAGATGAAACTCAGGTAGACTCGGTTGAATGGTACGAAATGGAAAATCTTTATTGCATAGTACTTAAGATTACGAAATACATGTCATACGCACAGATTAATGACAGTACAATCTTACACGCAGTTATGTAATTAATTTCAGGGAAACGAGGAACGAACGACACATCGTAAATGGGGGCACACATTACAATTATCCTTAATACTTGAAACCCTCCCCTATCAATATCTGTCCTAAGCTAGATTCGTAGGATTCGAGACTCATGCTCACCACTCGTGATAACTCGGAGAATTCCGAAAACTCTGATCGGATGTTTTTCACCGCAGCGCCCACGTGTCGATCAGGGGGTCTCCTGGCCCCACTTGTTTACTCGTTTCTGCTCCGGCTAGCAGGCTGGAACGTCTGCTGTCATGAAGATCTGTGTTGTCCTCGGAGTTCCGACTCTACTCAAAAAAGAGTCTTCCTGTGCCCTCACACCGGTTCGATAAAACTCGAAGAAGAGTCTTCCTGTGTCAGTTCTGTAGAACTCAAAGAAGTCTTCCTGGCAAGGAAAATGTCTATTCGACCTACAGGCGCGGTCGGGGCTTACTGACCGTGGCGATAAGTATGGTCTTCTTCTCTTCTCATCTCATCTCATCTCATCTCATCTCGGGCCTTCGGTTGCAACACCGTTTACCGACTTATCGGAATGGTGCGCCCGCTTCAAGGCTTCAGAGCCCAGTTCTACACAGGTCTTCGCGACACGACACGAGGTAGATTCGAGCGGATCGTAAAGTTCAACAGTCTTTTGAAAAGAGACACGAGGCAAGCAGGAACAAGACGGCGAGTCAAGAGCACAGGAGCAGCCACGAGGATAAGAGTCAACCGAATAAGAGTCAAGAGTCAAGAGTCAAGAGTCAAGAGAAAGATGGACGGTTTGGATCTTGTAATTATAGTGCAAAATCTTCCATTTCCCGCCCAACCTTAATGTCTTTTCTTTTGTTAGGGTTTGGCGCTCAAATGTCTTGTATAGGGTGATCTTCGTTTTAATGGGTTTCGGGGCTACTCGTAAACGTCTGAGTACCTGTTAATATTTCTCCCATTGTTTAATCGGTCGGTGTTCTCCCCGGAGGGGTTTTGGGGCTTCCAAGTGTTTTCTGTAACTACCCACTAACGGCTCTCTCATCGTAGAGTCGTTGGGATTTTACATATTAATGTCTTTGGATGGGTTCTTGATTACTTGGTACAATAGCTTTTATTCGTACCTGGGAGACCGATTTCAGTATTTATGTGTATACTGTAAACCCATGATGTCTCGTGTATTATCTTCAATGTGCTGAGTCTTAATCGATCTTGCACAAATGTTTACTGGAACGCCATCTTGTCTGCCTGTTGAAAAGTCTAGAATGTTCTGCCACGAGGTGCGGCGGCCATTTTACAAGCTGCTTGTGTCCACTTTGAAAACCTGACAGCATTCTGCTGAAATAAAAGCTGTTTGAACGAAACTATGTGTTTTTCTCCTTATTAATAAAATCGCGATATATTGCGAATTCTGCAGTCCCTCCTGTTGATGCGAATAACTCCGCTTATCGTATCAAAAATACTGTGGTGAGCAATATTATCTCGATTTTCTCCGAATCCAGAAAATTTAATCACATAACTTAAACTATCTAGGGTCTTTGCGTCATCCTTATTTCCCAAGAAAATTACATTTTATATCACCGTCGGCATCATTTGCCTTTAAACTTACACCACTTGTTTTCCTTCCAGGTGTAACCAGGCCGATGCCTCTCGTATCACCTGTATATTCATCTTTTTATTTAGGGAAAGGAAAAACAAAACCCAAACCAAAACAATCATTTTTAACTACAACACCATCACCAAAATAATCAACACCAACTCTTAAAACATGTCGAGTTCCAAACGTATTTACAGTCTTTGAAAATCATGATCGAGTACAAACTTCCGCGGCGCACGTGGCGAGCGGGAGTGACGCCATTTTCCGATCACACGGTGCTTTCGTCGTGCACGCGCACATAACGTTCTCGCCACTCTCCCGTGTTTTCATGCTTGGTGAGGCGTTTGCCTCTTTTACAATGTACGATCAATAGGTACACTACGATAAAAACTTGGCATACGACTAAAATGTGGGAGGCTATTCTGATCCATGAAGGCACTTCAATATTGGTGAACAGATTCCACCACGGTGGAATTACTATATCCAGAATGTCTGTCCCTATTTCGACAGTTTTCTGCTCTAGTGTGTAAAAATGTTTCTGTGACACCGCGACGGCCTTCAAAAGCTTGGTGAGGTGTTCAGGGAGAGGGGGAATGAGGTATCCGAAATGCGCGACGAATCGCCGCAAGTCGGTGAAATTCTCTTTTACTGTTAGATGAACAGTGGATGGTTCAGGGATTGGGACAATTCGCTGTTGTGCTACTTGAACTTCCGCCCTGGGTTTGAAACAGAAACTGCTGTCACTCACCGGACACCGGCTACGGTTTCCATGCTGGTAGTGTTGCGCTGCAGTGGTAACACAATATGTTCCACCCCCGATGTATGCTACCTGCGGAGGCACATGATCTTGTGCCATTGCCTCCATGGTGCAATTCATGGACTTGGCGCCAGCCGTTCTGAACCCGCACTGTGGTGTTAAAAAGGCATTCAAGTGCTGGGGACACAGTATTATGTGTGCTCCCCTGCCACGACAACCAGAGAGATCTGTACCTGTCATCGTTTTCTCCCAGCGGATGACGTAAGGTGGAACCGCTGCATAGCGAATGTGGGCTCCCCCCTGAATGACACCAATGTTCTCTACCCGATACACCGGGGCGGGCTTTGCTGTGTCGCCCAAAACCGGCATACGTAATACTATACCCATGATAGTATGGTTTGATCGTCCGCAGTCCACGGGGACTGGGTAAGCTTCTGAAGCTAGCCTGAGCTGGCACGGGCTTAATGCGTTCTGAAAAGGGTGGAGCGCCCGCAGGTGTTTGTTACTTATCCAGGACGGGACCAAACCTTGTTTTAAATCCTCCAAATTACTGCGGCCCTCGCCCAGTAACCACGCTCCGTAAAGCACGCACACCTCGTTCTGCGCAGCTTGATCGGATGCATTCCGATCTTCCCTAATCAGGGCATTTACCGTCTTTGCATGTTTCTCCAACTCTGCTATAATTTCCTTTAAATGGAGAGTCATGGCTTGGTCCTCGTGTAAACCCGACCCAACCACTTTATTCTCATCTGTTAGAATGTCTTTTAATTGCGTCTTTAAACCATTAATCTGTGGTAGGTAAAATTTTGGAGTCCATTATTAAGGAAACAGTAACAGGACATTTGGATAATCATAATTTAATAGGACAAAGTCAGCATGGTTTTACGAAGGGGAAGTCATGTTTGACAAATTTGCTGGAGTTCTTTGAGGAAGTAACATATAGAGTGGATAAAGGGGAACCAGTGGACGTAGTGTATTTAGACTTCCAAAAGGCATTTGACAAGGTGCCACACAAAAGATTATTGCTTAAGGTAAAAAATCACGGGATTGGGGGTAATATTCTGGCATGGATAGAGGATTGGCTATCTAACAGAAAGCAAAGAGTTGGGATAAATGGTTCATTCTCAGACTGGCAATCAGTAACTAGTGGTGTTCCACAGGGGTCAGTGCTGGGTCCCCAACTCTTCACAATCTATATTAACGATTTGGAGGAAGGGACCAAGTGTAACATATCAAAATTTGCAGATGATACAAAGATGGGAGGGAAAGTAGTGAGTGAGGAGGACATAAAAAACCTGCAAGGGGACATAGACAGGCTAAGTAAGTGGGCAGAGATTTGGCAGATGGAATACAACACTGGAAAGTGTGAGGTGATGCACTTTGGCAGGAAAAATCCTAGAGCAATTTATTATCTTAATGGCAAGAAACTGGAGAGTACTGAAGTGCAAAGGGATCTGGGGGTCCTGGTGCACGAAACTCAAAAGGTTAGTATGCAGGTGCAGCAAGTGATTAAGAAGGCAAATGGAATGTTGGCTTTCATTGCTAGGGGGATAGAATATAAAAATAGGGAGGTATTGCTTCAGTTGTACAAGGTATTGGTGAGACCGCACCTGGAATACTGCATACAGTTTTGGTGTCCTTACTTAAGGAAAGACATCCTTGCTCTCGAGGCAGTGCAAAAAAGGTTCACTCGGTTAATCCCGGGGATGAGGGGGTGGTCATATGAGGAGAGGTTGGGTAGATTGGGACTCTACTCATTGGAGTTCAGAAGAATGAGAGGCGATCTTATTGAAACATATAAGATTGTGAAGGGGTTGGATCGGGTGGATGCGGGGAGGATGTTCCCGATGACGGGTGAGACGAGAACTAGGGGACATAGTCTTAGAATAAGGGGCTGCTCTTTCAAAACTGAGATGAGGAGGAACTACTTCACTCAGAGGGTGGTAGGTCCATGGAATATGCTGCCACAAAAAGCTGTAGAAGCTACAACATTAATTAAATTTAAAACAGAAATAGACAGTTTCCTAGAAGTAAAGGGCATTAAGGGTTACGGGGAGCGGGCAGGAATTTGGACATGAGTCTAGGTTCGGATCGGTCATGGCCCTGTGGGTAGTGGAGCGGGCCCAGGGACTGTGTAGCCTGATTCTGCTCCTATTTCGTGTGTGCAATTCTGTTAGATGCAGGAGATGGTTCTGTGATAGATAGTAGATTGGCGGTTAGGATCAGATCAGCCATGATCTTATTGAATGGCGGAGCAGGCTCGAGGGGCCGATTGGCCTACTCCTGCTCCTATTTCTTATGTTCTTATGTAATCTGGGTCTGCAGCTCCACACTGTCTAGAGCGTTGACCACAGATGTACCCGTGTTAAAAGCAGTGAACACGTCGTTCACTACACCCCTTCTTTGCCTCCCTACTTGATCCAAAACTTCATGTGGTGCGGTGTACAAACTTGTTTTATCAATTTCCGCGAAATCGAATTCGTAAAATTGTCTGAACATCTTGGTCAACAGGACCTGATACAACTGTTCCGTCTTTTTGGGGCACCACTCTGGTAACCGCACCTCGGTGAGATTTAAAATCACCGAGGCCACCGCGTAATGTACCCCCTGAAATAGTATCTGGTCTGTGGGGACCAGTACCAAACCATTCCCGGGTCCCTTACTAGTTTTAGGGCACCCTTCCTCTTCAGCTAGAACCACCGGAATCGTGGGCGGGGCTTTGCGTGGGCGCGTAATGAGCTCAGTGGCATTTACCGGGATCGAAGAGTATGGGGCTCCGCACCCCCTGGTGCTCGCATCCCACCTCATCCCCTGTCCGTTATCCTGTCATTGGTTAATGAAAAATATGGAGATGCCTTTGGGGCAAGCGTACTTTGACCCCCACATGCATACATAAATTCCCTCATCCGGTTCCCACCATTTGTCCCAACAGACTCTCACTTGTCCGTTTGTCCCCGTAATTGTTCGATGGGTATTATTACCCAGTCGTTCCCACTCGACCGAAGAGTTCCTCATGTTTTTGCTCAGCTTTCGCAGCCACCACCATCGGCTCAATGGGACATTCCCATTACAAGTCAAACAAATCCGTTTGCCGACGGTGACGCTGATCCTAGGTGCGATGATCCTTACTTTGGGGCACATTAAAGAAGTCTCTTGGTAGGCAAACCCCGATGTGCTAGAATACTCCGTTGAGTTTGTTCCCAGCCATCCTGGCCACCTTCCCTTGTGGAAATAGGTGGTGGTCTCCTCAGCCTCCCGTCTTCCGGTCCCATCCACCGCGATGGGGGCCGTGTCCCCGGAGCATCCAAACACCACGACATCCTTGGTGCGACCTCGATAGGCCAATCCACATCCAATTGCCGCGAGCAATACTAGAATTCGTTCCATCCTTCCTTGGTTCCTGTGATCAGATAGAATGAGGTAGCCAGCCTCGCAAGAGTCTCTGGCTTTTGTGAAGGGTGAGCGGGTCCCCTGACCTCGCCTCACGTAAACTTCAATGTTCACTGAATAAACTTTAACTAGACCTATCTCTAAAGCTCCCATCATTTTACCATTTTCTGTTAAAATTAAACTACAAACTTAACCTTATTTAAAACTATAAACTTATTCTTAACCTTAAGCTATAAACCTAGAAACTTATCCTAAACTTATTACTGTACAGCGCCGCCCGTTCCCAGGGCGGCCCCTTTAAATTCTGAGAAGGCTGCTGCGAGCTCTTCCCGACGGTGGGAGGGCACTGACCCCTTCCTTTGATCTGCCGCAGCCTGTTGCTGCACTGACCCCTTCCTTTGATCTGCCGCAGCCTGTTGCTGCACTGACCCCTTCCTTTGATCTGCCGCAGCCTGTTGCTGCTGCGATGGGACTGGGCCCTACCTGGGCTGCCTTAACCTTAAGCCTGCGCCTTGGGGCAGTCTGGGGACATGACCACATTTTCCTGGGCTGGGGTGCTCGACCTGACCTACGAGGAGTTGTCGGGGGCAGGAATCCCAGGACCGACGGACCGGGTTCCGAGACTTCCACCGGGACGACCTGTGGTCTCACCACAGTCGCTGGCTCCGCCTCCCCTGACTCCGCCTCCCTGACCTCGGGACTTGCAGCTTGTGGCACCGCCCTGCTCGGCCCAGCAGGCGGCCCTTCCCTCGCATTCCCTACCTCCCCCGAGGGCAGGACGTTCAAGGCGGGCGGCTCGGGCTCTGAGGTTTCCGCCGTCACGCCCTGTGGTCTCACAGCGGCTGGCTCCGCCTCCCCTAACTCCTCCCTCCTGTGTTCGGGACCTGCAGCCTCGGTGTCCACCCTGTGTGGATCTCTATCTGCAGCCCCTGTCCTCCCTATACCTGAATCGGGGGCGACCCTTGCGTTCCCCGATTCCCACTCGTCCTCATCACTATCCTCATCGGACTCGAGTTCCAGGAACTCTCCCTCATCTGACTCCCAACCCCACAAAAATGTTTCACAATTTTCCAGGATGTCTCCTTCCCTGATGCAAGCTGCTTTGCCTGCCTGTGTGCCTTGTGGTCCTACCTGGGGCTGCGAGTCCCCACTCGCAGGGTTTGCCCCTGTGGTTTTCCCTTGTGCACCTGGCTTGTACAGTTTGCACTGGTTTACATGGAACCACTTAGTGCGCCGAGGTACCTTTACGGCGTAAACCATGGGACTCGCCTTATCTACAATGTTGTAGGGTCCCATATACAGTGGTTCCAGACTCCCTACTCTGGCGTAGTTTCTGACCATGACCTGGTCTCCTACTTCCCACTCCCGCGTTTTGCGGGGTTCCAGCAACAGGTGATTGCCCTGATGCTGCCTTCCCATGTTCCCAGCCGCCTGCTCATAAACCTGCTTCAGGCGCTCCAAGAGGGTCTGGGCGAACTTGTCCCTGCTTATCTCTTGGAGCTGACCCTCAGTGAGCACCGGCGCTAGCACATGGGTGGGGGTTCGCATGATCCTCCCAGTCATCACCTCGTGCGGGGAATACCCCGTACTTTTCGACTGACTGGCCCGGACCCCCATGAGGACTAAAGGCAGAACCTCCGCCCATTTTTGGGGCGAGTTCCTAGTCTCTTTCCTCAATTTCTCCTTCAGGGTCCGGTTCATGCGTTCAACAATCCCGGATGACTGGGGATTGTGTGCTACGTGCCACTTCCCTTCAATGCCCAAAAGCATGAGGGTGTTCTGCATCACCTGGCCGGTGAAATGACTCCCTTGGTCTGACTCCACAAAACGGGGAAGTCCCCACCGCGAGAACACTTCCAAGATTTTTGCAGTACCCAGTGCCGTAGCTGTTCAACAGGGGAAGGCTTCCACCCACTTGGAAAACACATCCACCAAGACGAGGCAGTATTTATAGCCTCCCTGGGTGGTGGGCAGGGGCCCTATATAGTCGATCTGTATCGACTGCCATGGTCCCTCTACCCTTCTTACGTGCCCCATGGGCACTTTCCTTTTCTGGGGGTCTGGGTTGTTTGCAGCGCACACGAGACAGTTTGCACAGAACTCTCAGACCTGTTCCCTGAGCCCTGGCCACCATCCCGCTTGCTCTACCCGTTGCCAGGTAACCTCGGGCCCGGGGTGCCCTGCCCCTGGTCCCTCGTGAGCCAACTGGAGGAATTCCCTCCTGTGCTGCTGCGGCACAACCCACTGCCCCTCGCGGAACAGCATGCCTTCCTTAACTGAGAGGGTTGCCGTACTGTACGGACCCTCTACCTGCTTCCCCTCAGCAATGGTTTTTAGGACTGCTTTTAGGGCGGGATCCTGGGTTTGGACGGTCTTAAGGTCTAGGGGCAATGCTACCCTGGAGTTCCCGGGATTCCCGTCCCTGCCTTGGATCGCTGCCATGGGTCTGGTCCCATAGGGGTCCCAGAAAATGCCGTTGCGGGCACCTTCCTTGGCTAGCGCATCCATCTGCTGGTTGCCCTCCCCACGGGGCTCTGTGGAGGAGTGAGCCTTCACCTTATGGATGAAAATCTCCCCTTCCTCCCCTACTGCTGCTAGGATCTTTTCCAGCAAGGGCTTCACCGTTAAAGGTCGCCCGTCCGCGGAGGTGTATCCACGGCGGGACCAAATGGCCAGGTATTCCGTACACGAATTACATGCGAACATACTGTCCGAGCAAATCGTGTATGGGGTTGGGAAAATGTCTGGGTGGGTAACAACGTACACCACTGCAGACAGCTCAGCCTGCTGCGCGCTCATGGTGCTAGGGAGCTTGATCGCCAGGGCAAGGTTTGCCGCAGGGTCATAAACTCCACACCCTGTGAGTCGTTCGCCAGCAGATACTGTGCTAGAACCATCAACATAAATCTCGCGCCCAGTGGGATGTATCCCGGCCCGCAAACCTATGTTGACGTCCCACACCCCTTCCACCGAACATCGGTGGGCTGTACCGGGGTATACCAAATTGGCCGCAAGCCTGGGCTCGCAAAGACCTTTTACTCTAAGATCCATCTGGGAAAGAAGAAGGGTCCAGCGCGCAATACGCATGCTGCTTACGGTCCCATCTTTAATTCTCCCATCTAAAAGCATCTTAGTTGGTGTGTGATGGGTGAGGAGAGTGATGGGAGAGAGCCCTGTGAAGATCGCTGATCTTTTCACAGCCCAATGCGTGGCTAAAAGGTGCCTTTCGCAATTGGAGAAACTTCTCTCCACATCCGTTAACACCCTGGACGAATAGACAACCGGCCTCAGCTTGCCGTGGCGCTCTTGGAGCAGCACAGCGCTCAAGCTGTCCCCGCTGGCAGCTACCTCCAGGAAAAACTCCTTCCCCCCATCTATGGCCCCTAAGGCTGGCGCGGTCTGCAGATCCCTTTTTAACTTCTCGAAGGCTGCTTGGCAGCCCTCGTCCCAAGACCACTCCACTCCCTTATGGAGGAGTCGGAGGAGCGGCGCCGCTGTGGCCGCATAGTCTTCGATAAAATCCCTGCAGTAACCGGTCAGTCCCAAGAAGGACCTCACACCCCTTATATCGTTAGGAATTGGTAACTCTTGCACCGACTCCCTCCTAGCCTTATCTATGGCTCTTTCCCCAGCGCGAATGGT
This sequence comes from Squalus acanthias, assembly GCA_030390025.1. NCBI lineage: Eukaryota > Metazoa > Chordata > Chondrichthyes > Squaliformes > Squalidae > Squalus > Squalus acanthias. Next base: position 44,397 of record JASTWF010001672.1, on the reverse strand, counting down.
CAGCCCCAGGAATTTTACTTCCTGCTGACCGATACGTGCTTTCTTAGGGTTTACTTTAAAAGCCTTTCTCGCTAGCAGCTCCAATAACTCGGCCAGCAGTGGTCCATGCTCCTCCCTTGAATCCGTAAATAGGAGCAAATCATCCACGTACTGCACTATCTGATTGGGCTGACTAGACTCCTTTAAACTTCCTGCCATACACTGATGGAAAATACTGGGGCTGTTGTGGAAACCCTGTGGCAGACAGTTCCATGTGTACTGTTGTCCTTTGAAAGTAAAGGCAAACTTGTACTGGTCCTCTCGCCGTAGCGGGATGGACCAAAAACCGTTCGAGATATCCAGCACCGTGAACGTGGTCGCGGACGCTGGGATACTCCCTATTAGGTCAGCAACTGCTGCTACCGTGGGCGCGCAGGCGGGAATGTTACTGTTAAGGACTCTGTAGTCCACCGTGGCCCTCCACGAATTATCCGGCTTCCTAACCGGCCATAATGGGGAGTTCACGTGTGTGGCTATCGGCCTCAACACACCCTGCTGCACCAAGGAGGACATTGCTGTCTCCATATCGGGTTCTGCTTCTTTGGGGAAGTTATACTGTTTTTGGGGCCAGGTCATGGGGTCCCCATCTACGCTGACCTCAAACCCGGCAACCCTCCCACAATCGTGCTTGTGGGTTGCAAACGCGTGCATATTATCTGACACGTACGTTTGCATGTCCGTTGGGACATCTGCGACCATAAGCCCGAGGTCGTAGCCTCCGGATGGCTGCATGGTACACAGGACCCCTGTTTCTTCCTCCCCCGGAATTACCACTACCTTACCTTTTTCACTCTTAGCCCCCCAGAGACAATGATTTCTGAGGTCCACGAGGATCCCGTGTCCTGATAGGAGATCGGACCCGAGGATACCTCTACCACCCCCCTCCTGCCATTCCATCAATATGCACTTCTACTTGATGTGAAGTGCCCCCAAACGAATGGATAGCGGAAAGGAGAACGCGCCAGCCTGTTCTTTTCCCGTGAACCCCGCTAATGTGAATGGGACCTTGGTAGATAGCGGTGAGTCAAAAGGGCTATCTGTATGAATCACGGTGCAAGAAGCTCCCGTGTCCAACAAATAACTACCCTTCTGTTTCTCTACCTCCATCTCCACCAAGGGTCGCTTCCACGCATCATAGCTGAGCGGACACAGGTAGACGGGCTGCGCGGGCTCTAGTCATTGGGTATGGTTAGACGGGCCTGCGGCACCTACGGGGCCGGTAGCAACCGCCACTTTTCCATGTGCACTCATGAAGTTGCGCATGGCTCCCAACACTGATTCGAGGTCGTCGGGAGGGGTGGGTGCACTAGCTTCCCTAACAGAGACAGGCATCTGGGCTCGGGCTGCGGGATTTTTATCCCTGGAATCCTTCCAAGGGTTCCTGCAGTTCTTGCGCCAGTGCCCTGTCCTCCCACACCCGTAACAAGCATTACTTGCCTGCGGGGCGCGGTTACCCTCCTGATGCCACTCCCTTTGAGCCGGGGCTGCGGGTCGTACCTCATGTACTTTTCCCTTAAGGGGACGTGTTCCCATACCCCTTATATTGCGGTATCCTACCGTGAGTCGATTTAAGACCGACTCTTCCGTAATGTTGGGGTCAGTGGGATCAAACCACGCTTTTGCCTGCTCTCTGACGGCTGGCAAACTGTTGGCTACTATGCACCTGAGCCAATGAGTTAAACCGACGCCGTCCACAGCGTCGCGCTCTGGCGCACCTGGACAGCTGCGTTGATATACTGGCCACAGCCTGTCGGCAAAAACCTTCGGGGGTTCTCCCTCCATCTGCACTGTCTGTCCCACTCTAGCAAACGGACCTTCATCGTCCGTCCCCAACACTTCTAGGACCTCATTTTTTAATGCCTCATATGTCTTGGTTCCCCTCTTGCTCTCGTCCGAGAGACACTGAAGGATTGAACTGCCTAACGAAAATAACAGCATTTTTGCTGTTTCCCCATCATCGCAGCCGTTAATGGCTGCGGTTTGCTCAACTTCTCTGAAATGTACGGAAGGGTCGTCTGACTCGGTCAGCTTCCGTACGTGATTTATCATAACTCTCAGCTGGTGTGAGCTGTGAGGCAACACAAGCTGGTTGAGGAGAACCCCTGGTTCCTCCCCACCGTTTCTGTTTGGGCCCCTTTTTATACCCGTAACTGGACACAACGGTCCCTTTTCCACTTCTTCCTCAGTGGGCTCTTTTGTTTCTTCTACTACTTCCTCCCTTACCCAGGTTTCCGAATAGCTGGGTGGCGCGGAGGGCGTAGTGGCTACTACTTCCTTTGCTTTACTTGGTGGGAATTTCTGAAACTCCTCATCTACTAGCGGCTGGTGTGCTGACGGACTGATAAGGCACACCATGCCGTGCGCTTTGTTCACGGCCCTTTTAAGGTGCTCTATCTCCTTTTGGCAGGCGCTATGATCGGCCCCCTGAAATTTATCCTCAAGGGCCATCTTATATGCCGCCCTAACCCCCGTTAAGCTCTCTTCCTGGGCTCTTATCTGGGCAGCTTGGTGGGCACATCGTTCCTTTAGTCTGCCCTCACTTAACTTTGCCTCAGTGACCTGGCACTCGAGGTAATCTATTTTTGCTTTGTGGTGACTGGTGATTTCCTGGCGTTCTCGGTGCAGCGCACTTAAATTCCTAATGAGCAACTCCCCTCCAGAGACTTTCTCATCCATTTCCTCCTCTAAATGCCTGATCCGAGCTGTTTGCGCTGTAACGACCTGGTTTGAAATCTGGACCTGCCTTTTGTAACACATTAACCAGACTGCTTTCTCGACTGTCTTTTTATGTTCCTTACTATCTGTCCACCTCTCGGCTGCCTCTAGTGGACTCTTATCCGCTAACAGGTCACTTATCCATTTCTTAGTTAAATTTACCTTTCCGAACACATAATCTGCTATCTTTTCCTGCATAACATTTCGCACATTCACACCAAAGTCTAACACACTACCCTCTCGCTGCCAGTGTCCTGCCGCGGTCGCCATTTTCTGTAAGGGTTTTTGTCTCTCAGCCTGTGAGATTCGTGTGGCTCTGTGCAGCCCGGGTGCTAGTGCGGGTTTAGGCCTTGTTGCCTGTTCTGGTCTCCAGCCAGTCTGGGAGCACTAGACACACCTGTGAGTGGTTCGACCCACTCGCCCTTACGGTTCTAGACACTGGACTTAGATGCGAGAGCAGGAATGGAGATGAAACTCAGGTAGACTCGGTTGAATGGTACGAAATGGAAAATCTTTATTGCATAGTACTTAAGATTACGAAATACATGTCATACGCACAGATTAATGACAGTACAATCTTACACGCAGTTATGTAATTAATTTCAGGGAAACGAGGAACGAACGACACATCGTAAATGGGGGCACACATTACAATTATCCTTAATACTTGAAACCCTCCCCTATCAATATCTGTCCTAAGCTAGATTCGTAGGATTCGAGACTCATGCTCACCACTCGTGATAACTCAGAGAATTCCGAAAACTCTGATCGGATGTTTTTCACCGCAGCGCCCACGTGTCGATCAGGGGGTCTCCTGGCCCCACTTGTTTACTCGTTTCTGCTCCGGCTAGCAGGCTGGAACGTCTGCTGTCATGAAGATCTGTGTTGTCCTCGGAGTTCCGACTCTACTCAAAAAAGAGTCTTCCTGTGCCCTCACACCGGTTCGATAAAACTCGAAGAAGAGTCTTCCTGTGTCAGTTCTGTAGAACTCAAAGAAGTCTTCCTGGCAAGGAAAATGTCTATTCGACCTACAGGCGCGGTCGGGGCTTACTGACCGTGGCGATAAGTATGGTCTTCTTCTCTTCTCATCTCATCTCATCTCATCTCATCTCGGGCCTTCGGTTCCAACACCGTTTACCGACTTATCGGAATGGTGCGCCCGCTTCAAGGCTTCAGAGCCCAGTTCTACACAGGTCTTCGCGACACGACACGAGGTAGATTCGAGCGGATCGTAAAGTTCAACAGTCTTTTGAAAAGAGACACGAGGCAAGCAGGAACAAGACGGCGAGTCAAGAGCACAGGAGCAGCCACGAGGATAAGAGTCAACCGAATAAGAGTCAAGAGTCAAGAGTCAAGAGTCAAGAGAAAGATGGACGGTTTGGATCTTGTAATTATAGTGCAAAATCTTCCATTTCCCGCCCAACCTTAATGTCTTTTCTTTTGTTAGGGTTTGGCGCTCAAATGTCTTGTATAGGGTGATCTTCGTTTTAATGGGTTTCGGGGCTACTCGTAAACGTCTGAGTACCTGTTAATATTTCTCCCATTGTTTAATCGGTCGGTGTTCTCCCCGGAGGGGTTTTGGGGCTTCCAAGTGTTTTCTGTAACTACCCACTAACGGCTCTCTCATCGTAGAGTCGTTGGGATTTTACATATTAATGTCTTTGGATGGGTTCTTGATTACTTGGTACAATAGCTTTTATTCGTACCTGGGAGACCGATTTCAGTATTTATGTGTATACTGTAAACCCATGATGTCTCGTGTATTATCTTCAATGTGCTGAGTCTTAATCGATCTTGCACAAATGTTTACTGGAACGCCATCTTGTCTGCCTGTTGAAAAGTCTAGAATGTTCTGCCACGAGGTGCGGCGGCCATTTTACAAGCTGCTTGTGTCCACTTTGAAAACCTGACAGCATTCTGCTGAAATAAAAGCTGTTTGAACGAAACTATGTGTTTTTCTCCTTATTAATAAAATCGCGATATATTGCGAATTCTACAACACTAAGAGATGTCAATAGGACAGTAACAGACCCTGAATGATATTATCACTGGCCATACTAAGGGATGTTCATAGGACAGTAACAGACCCTGAATGATATTATCACTGGTCACACTAAGAGATGTCAATAGGACAGTAACAGACCCTGAATGATATTATCACTGGCCACACTACGGGATGTTAATAGGACAGTAACAGATCCTGAATGATACTATCATTGGTCACACTAAGGGATGTTAATAGGACAGTAACAGACCCTGAGTGATATTGTCACTGGTCACACTAAGGGATGTTATTGGACAGTAAAAGGCCCTGAATGATATTATCACTGGTCACACTAAGGGATGTTAATAGGACAGTAACAGACCCTGAATGATATCATCACTGGTCTCTCTAAGGGATGTTAATAGGACAGTAACAGACCCTGAATGATATTATCACTGGTCACACTAAGGGATGTTAATAGGACAGTAACAGACCCTGAATAATATTATTAATGAGAAGTCGCACAACTCCAGGTTATAGTCCAACAGTTTTATTTGAAATCACGAGCTTTCGGAGCGCTGCTCCTTCGTCAGGTGAAGTGATCTCTTTACCTGACGAAGGAGCAGCGCTCCGAAAGCTTGTAATTTCAAATAAAACTGTTGGACTATAACCTGGTGTTGTGCGACTTCTCATTTTTGTCCACCCCAGTCCAACACCGGCATCTCCGCATCATGGATATTATTAATGGAACGGTGAACTGACTGGCATTCCCTTCTGCTTGCTGTGTCCCGCCGCTGTGACAAAGCTTTTGTCTATTGGCCTGTTTGAACAGGCGGTTTCTGTTTGAAGCTGGTGTGCCCTTCGTGCAGAATCTGTGGGCAGGAGAGTTCCTGAGAGCAAACCTTCACAGAGCTTGTCTGCCTCGCAACCAGTGACACAGCACGGAAACTGATTGTTGATTGCTGAAACTGGATCTCCGCCTGATCTGGGACATGTCTGTTAGTCTGGCCCTGACCACCAGAGGGGGTACGAGGATCAGAAATCAAGTTCAAGAACTTGGAGTGAAAATTACAAACTGGTTCCACTTGCAATATCCTGCAATTCATGGCTGGCTGATTAGGAATGATATTGGGATACAACACAAATCAGTGGGAAAAAATCTTCTGCAGGTTGATCAGGAATGAAATCAACCCTTACAGTGTTCCTTTAACATTGTTTGTGCACCATTTATTCACAGTAATGAGAGTTGTCTTGCTGTTAAACTCTGGCCATCCTCAGTTTCTGTTTCACTCTCACCAGGACCCAGCCCCTATGTGAGTCGGAGCCAGCCGCTCCCCATTCATACTCGGAGCAGAGGCTGAGCTTTCAGGCACCGAGTCCGGATTTCAGTGCGAGGAGTGAGTGGGGGAGCAATCCAGAGGATGTCCGCTTGCTCCGGGACTCCGGGCTGCCTGTCCTCGGGACTCCGCACAGGGGTAAGTGGGCTGACCAGCGGCAACAGGAGCCTCACAGGCCGGTGCACACACGGCGACTGCAGATTCCCCATCGGCCGCAGCCTCCCCCAGATCACTCTGCAACTGCCCAGCACCGGGATTTGCAGGATCGCCGGCTCAGTGTGGGCTGGGAGCGCTGCTCCTGCCAGGCGGAGTCACTCTGGGGGAGCTGGCTGGGTGGGTGGACGCTGATCGGCTGCTCTCAGTGTTCACAGCACCCTTTACACAGCAGAGCACAGAATGTGGCTGAAGGTGTTATTAAAGGAACACTTGCATTTATATAGCGCCTTTCACGACCACCGGACGTCTCAAAGCGCTTTACAGCCAATGAAGTACTTTTGAACTGTAGTCACTGTTGTAATGTGGGAAACGCGGCAGCCCATTTGCACGCAGCAAGCTCCCACAAACAGCAATGTGATAATGACCAGATAATCTGTTTTTGTTATGTTGGTTGAGGGATAAATATCAGCCCTAGGACACCGGGGATAACTCCCCTGCTCTTCTTCGAAATAGTGCCACAGGATCTTTTACATCTACCTGAGAGAGCAGACGGGGCCTGCACAGTACAGCACTGTACTGGAGTGTCAGCCTAGCTTTAATGTGCTCTGGAGTGGGACTTGAACCCACAACCTTCTGATTCAGAGGCAAATGTGCTACCCACTGAGCCACAGCTGACACTATGACTTACATACAATTACATCAGATATACAGCACAGAAACAGGCCATTCGGCCCAACCAGTCCATGCCAGCGTTTATGCTCCACTCGAGCCTCCTCCCGTCTTTCCTCATCTAAATCTATCAGCGTAACCCTCTATTCCCTTCTCCCTCATATGCTTGTCTAGCCTCCCCTTAAATGCATCGATACTATTCACTTCAACCACTCCCTGTGGTAGCGAGTTCCACATTCTCACCACTCTCTGGGTAAAGAAGTTTCTTTTGAATTCCCTATTGGATTTCTTGGTGACTATCTTATATTGATGGCCTCTAGTTATGCTCTTCCCCACAAGTGGAAACATTCTCTCTGTATCCACTCTATCAAAACCTTTCATGATTTTAAAGACCTCTATTAGGTCACCCCTCAACCTTCTCTTTTCAAGAGAAAAGAGACCCAGCCTATTCATCCTTTCCTGTTATGTATACCCTCGCATTTCTGGTATCATCTTTTGTAAATCTTCTCTGCACCCTCTCCAGTGCCTCTATATCCTTTTTATAATATGGTGACCAGAACTGCACGCGGTACTCGAAGTGTGGTCTAACCAAAGTTCGATACAGGTTTAGCATAACTGCCCTACTTTTCAATTCTATCCCTCTAGAAATAAACCCGAGTGCTTGGTTTGCTTTTTTTATGGCCTTGCTAACCTGTGGCGCAACTTTTAGTGATTTGTGTATTTGTACTCCGAGATCCCTTTGTTCTTTTACCCCATTTAGATTCTTAATTTCCAAGTGATAAGTGACCTCCCTATTCTTCCTACCAAAATGTAATACCTCACATTTGTCAGTGTTGAACTTCATTTGCCAATTATTTGCACATTCTGCAAGTTTATTAATGTCCTCCTGTAATTTGTTGCAGTCCTCCTCAGTACTGACTATCCCCCCCAATTTGGTATCATCCACAAATTTAGAAATTGTGTTTTTGATTCCAAAGTCTAAATCGTTAATGTAAATTGTGAACAGCAGTGGTCCCAGCACTGATCCTTGTGGAACACCACTACCCACCTTCTGCCACTGTGAATACCTCACATTTATCTGTGTTGAATTTCATTTGCCAATTATATGCCCATTCTGCAAGTTTATTAATGTCATAGATACATAGAAACTAGGAGCAGGAGTAGGCCATTCGGCCCGTCGAGCCTGCTCCACCATTCAATACGATCATGGCTGATCATCCAAATCCAGTACCCTGTCCCTGCTTTCTCACACAGAATCCCCACAGTACAGATAGAGGCCATCTCGGCCCATCGAGCCTGCACCGACACATATCCCACCCTATCCCCGTAACCCCACATATTTAATTCCCCCTAACATATCCCATCCTATCCCCGTAACCCCACATATTTAATCCCCCCCTAACACTAAGGGTCAATTTATCATAGCCAAATTAACCTAACCCGCACATTTTTGGACTGTGGGAGCAAACCGGAGCACCCGGAGGAAACCCACGCAGACACGGGGAGAATGTGCAAACTCCACACAGACAGTCACCCGAGGCCAGATTCGAACCCGGGTCCCTGGTGCTGTGTATGCAACTTGTATGGACACTGCGTCTCACCCCTCTCCGACACCCCAAAACACCACAGTGTGGAGCAGAACCTCGAAGTTATGGAGCAAAATGCTTCTATTTCCATGATTTGTCACCTCGCCCCCGTGCACTGAGTGTGTTGCTGTTAAACTCTGGGCTCGTCATTCATTAACCCATTTACTGTAGAGGGGGTCACAGTTGTGTTAAACATACCCCGCCAGGGGATTCACACTGATGCATTCACCACAGATCCCACTCCGAACACCTCCAGGTTTAGTTTCAGAAGCAAGAGTTCTGCAAAGTTTCCCCTCAGTTGGGTAGAATTCCCAAACCATCAGAAAATGGATGTGCTCAGCATTTCTTCAGCCCTCGGGATCTCTGCTGGTATTTGCTCACAGTGAGTCAGTGGGTGCGTTGCCTGTCTTACCCGTCAGTAAGGGCTCTGTTGCTGGGTGTGTGTCTCTGTCTCTCCCCTCGATCCAGCTCCTTGCCCCTTCGCCTGTCACTCTGCCCCATGCTGTTCATTCCCTGATGTCTGTCTCCCCATCAGTGCTCCCCTTACCCCACCACCTCCTTACATTTACTTCACCCTTTTGTTTCTTCTCCTCTCCCTCTCTGACTCCCCTCACCCTTTCCCCCTTCACCTTTCTTTTTCCAGTCAGCCCTGGTCCTCACCTCCCCTCGCCCTGTCTTTCTTTCTCTTGGCCAGACCCTCACCATTTTCCTCTTCTCCATTTCACCCTTACCTTGTTCACCATTCCCTCTTCATTCCCCCTCTCTTCGCTGCTGCCCTCACCTCCATGATGCTTCCCTCGTCCTCATCCCCTCCCCTCCCCTCACTATTACCCCTCCCACCCCTTGCCCCTCCCTCACCCTTTCCCTCTTCCCCTTTTGCCCTCGTACCCGTGGGCAGGTTGGCTCCTGTTGGCTGGTCACTTTATAATTGCTCATAGGTTATAGAAACCTGTCTCGTTAGCCTAGAATCATAGAATGATACAGCACAGAAGGAGGCCATTCGGCCCATTGTGCCTGTGCCAGCTCTTTGAAAGAGCTCTCCTATTAGTCCCACTCCTCCGCTGTTTCCCTATAGCCCTGCAAATTTTCCCCTTCAAATATTTATCCAAATACCTTTTGAAAGTTATGATTGAATCTGCTTCCACCGCACTTTCAGGCAGTGCATTCCAGATCATAACAACTCGCTGAGTAAAATAAATTCTCATCTCACCTGTGGTTCTTTTGCCAATTATCTGAAATCTGTGTCCTCTGGTTACTGACCCTCCCTGTCACTGGCAACAGTTTCTCCTGATTTACTCTATCAAAACCCTCAATGATTTTGAACAGCTCTATTTAATCTCCCCTTAACCTTCTCTGCTCTAAGAAGAAGAATCCCAGCTTCTCCAGTCTCTCCACATAACTGCAGTCCCTCATCCCTGGTACCATTCTAGTAAATCTCCTCTGCACCCTCTCCAAGGCCTTGACATCCTTCTCACCTTACAAATCCTTGCTGACCTCCAGGTGTCAGCCATGGTTCAGTGGGTAGCACTTTCACCTCAGAGTCAGAAGGTCGTGGGTACAAAAATCTAGGGTGACACTCCAATGCAGTGCTGAGGGAGTGCAGCACTGTCAGAGGTGCCGTCTTTTGGATGCGACATTAAACCGAGGCCCTGTCCGCTCTCACAAGCAAGATCCCACAAGCAGCAATGTGATAATGATAATCTGTTTTAGCGAAGTTGGTTGAAGGATAAATACTTGCCAGGACACCGGGGACAACACCCAACTCTTCGTCCAAAAGTGAGAGTTTAATGTCTCATTCGAAAGACGGCACCTCCGACAGTGCGACGCTCCCTTAGTACGGCCCCTCCGACAGTACAGCACTCCCTCAGCACTGTACCTCCGACAGTGCAGCGCTCCCTCAGTACTGCCCCTCCAACAGTGCAGCGCTCCCTCAGTACTGCCCCTCCGACAGTGCAGCACTCCCTCAGCACTGTACCTCCGACAGTGCAGCGCTCCCTCAGTACTGCCCCTCCAACAGTGCAGCGCTCCCTCAGTACTGCCCCTCCGACAGTGCAGCACTCCCTCAGCACTGCCCCTCCGACAGTGCAGCGCTCCCTCAGTACTGCCCCTCCAACAGTGCAGCGCTCCCTCAGTACTGCCCCTCCGACAGTGCAGCACTCCCTCAGCACTGCCCCTCCGACAGTGCAACGCTCCCTTAGTACGGCCCCTCCGACAGTACAGCACTCCCTCAGTACTGTCCCTCTGACAGTGCAGCGCTCCCTCAGTACTGCCCCTCCGACAGTGCAGCGCTCCCTCAGTACTGCCCCTCCGACAGTGCAGCATGGGTTAGATTGTCGAAGTTTTACATGCCGAGTAGAACTAATTTAAACATAGAATCGTGTCAAAGAAGGCTTTTTAATAAAGTTTACTTGTTACAAGGGAAGGTTCTGACACAGTCAAGTTGCTATGTCAGAATGCTTCGAATCTTACAAGATTTGAACATACTTTATACAAAAAAGAACACAGAACAGGCCATATGACATAGCATTAAACATCCTATTAATGAGGCACAAACTTGTGAGTTATTGCATAGGTTTTCGTTATAATAACGAGCAGAAATTCCTTAAAGATCAGATAACCAGACCTTCCTTGTGGGATCCGTTTGTTCAATGTTCATTCTCTAATCTGTGGGTTGATGGCTTACCTTATCTCATCCTGAGCTGGTTAGAACTAATTGATGCCTTATTTTGCTAAGCTTTTCTTAGATAAGGAATTTTGAGTTGTCACCTCCTTGTAGCTAATTAGAATGATTTACTTATTATGGTGACTCCTACTGTCGGCCATTTTGAATTCCCTTTTTAAATTATTTTCTTAGAGAAGCCATTTTATTTGTGTCTTAAAAGTAAACTGCACTTCCACAAGATACAGAGTAAAGCTCCCTCTACACTGTCCCATCAAACACTCCCAGGGAAGGTTATGTGCTGTATTCTCTCATGAACTGTGCTTGATTCTCTTGTGTGCTGTAATGTGATAGTGACTAGATAATCTGTTTCAGTTATCTTGGTTGAGGGATAAATATTAGCTAGGTCACTGGGGAGAACTCCCCTGCTCTTCTTCGAAATAGTGCCATGGGATCTTTTACATCCACCTGAGGGGGCTGACGGGGCCTCGGTTTAACGTCTCATCCGAAAGACGGCACCTGAGAGTGCAGCACTCCCTCAGTACTGCCCCTCCGAGAGTGCGGCACTTGCTCAGTACTGCCCCTCCGACAGTGCGGCGCTCACTCAGTACTGCCCCTCCAACAATGCAGCGCTCCCTCAGTACTGCCGATCCGACAGTGCAACACTACCACAGTACTGCCCCTCCGACAGTGCAGCACTCCCTCAGTACTGCCCCTCCAACAATGCAGCGCTCCCTCAGTACTGCCCCTCCGACAGTGCAACACTACCACAGTACTGCCCCTCCAACTGTGCAGCACTCCCTCAGTACTGCCCCCCAACAATGCAGCGCTCCCTCAGTACTGCCCCTCCGACAGTGCAACACTACCACAGTACTGCCCCTCCAACTGTGCAGCACTCCCTCAGTACTGCCCCTCCGAGAGTGCGGCACTTGCTCAGTACTGCCCCTCCGACAGTGCGGCGCTCGCTCAGTACTGCCCCTCCGACAGTGCAGCACTCCCTCAGTACTGCCCCTCCAACAATGCAGCACTCCCTCAGTACTGCCCCTCCGACAGTGCAACACTACCACAGTACTGCCCCTCCAACTGTGCAGCACTCCCTCAGTACTGCCCCCCAACAATGCAGCGCTCCCTCAGTACTGCCCCTCCGACAGTGCAACACTACCACAGTACTGCCCCTCCAACTGTGCAGCACTCCCTCAGTACTGTCCCTGTGACAGTGCAGAGCTCCCTCAGTACTGCCCCTCCGACAGTGCAACACTACCACAGTACTGCCCCTCCAACTGTGCAGCACTCCCTCAGTACTGCCCCTCCGACAGTGCGGCGCTCGCTCAGTACTGCCCCTCCGACAGTGCAGCACTCCCTCAGTACTGCCCCTCCAACAATGCAGCGCTCCCTCAGTACTGCCCCTCCGACAGTGCAACACTACCACAGTACTGCCCCTCCAACTGTGCAGCACTCCCTCAGTACTGCCCCCCAACAATGCAGCGCTCCCTCAGTACTGCCCCTCCGACAGTGCAACACTACCACAGTACTGCCCCTCCAACTGTGCAGCACTCCCTCAGTACTGTCCCTCCGACAGTGCAGCGCTCCCTCAGTACTGCCCCTCCGACAGTGCAGCGCTCCCTCAGTACTGTCCCTGTGACAGTGCAGAGCTCCCTCAGTACTGCCCCTCCGACAGTGCAGGGCTTCCTCAGTATTGCCCCTCTGACAGTGCAGCGCTCCCTCAGTACTGCCCCTCCGACAGTGCAGCACTCCCTCAGTACTGCCCCTCCAACAGTGCAGCGCTCCCTCAGTACTGCCCCTCCGACAGTGCAGCGCTCCCTCAGTACTGTCCCTGTGACAGTGCAGAGCTCCCTCAGTACTGCCCCTCCGACATGCAGCGCTCCCTCAGTACCGTCCCTCTGACAGTGCAGCGCACCTTCGGTACTGCCCCTCCGACAGTGCCGTGCTCCCTCAGTACTGCCCTTCCGACAGTGCAGTGCTCCCTCAGTACTGTCCCTCCGACAGTGCAGCGCTCCCTCAGTACTGCCCCTCCGACAGTGCAGCGCCCCCTCAGTACTGCCCCTCCTACAGTGCAGCGCTCCCTCAGTACTGCCCCTCCTACAGTGCAGCACTCCCTCAGTACTGCCCCTCCAACAGTGCAGCACTCCCTCAGTACTGCCCCTCCGACAGTGCAGCGCTCCCTCAGTACTGCCCCTCCGACATGCAGCGCCCCCTCAGTACTGCCCCTCCTACAGTGCAGCGCTCCCTCAGTACTGCCCCTCCGACAGTGCAGCGCCCCCTCAGTACTGCCCCTCCGACAGTGCAGCACTCCCTCAGTACTGCCCCTCCGACAGTGCAGCATTCCCTCAGTACTGCGCTGAAGTGTCAGCTTGGATTATGGGCTTTTCTGGATTGGGACTTGAGCCCACAACCTCCTCTATTAATTCAACATGGCATATACACTGTCAGCACCTCGCCAAAGCCCAGGTGAAGAACTGATTCTTCAGCCAAATGCAACAAACTGACCCTCAGGCTCTTGAGACAGGAGTAGGCCTCGCCGCAGAAACATTTTCCAGCGAATCAATGAGTGACGATAAAAATTCTAATCAAATTGTTTATTTGTTGTGGGTTGCTGATGTTATAAGCGTCAATTGTAGTGGAAAGTTTACACATACAATGAAGTGATGGCAGTAATGTGTGATTACTCCAGGGTGTGGGGTGTGAGAGACACAAGACACTGGAGGCACGACACTTTGCTACTTTAGATGGGAGTGCAGCTCAGAGTGTTAGACCACACCTGGTGCTGTTCTATCACATCCAGTGGGACAGTCAGGTGGTGTGAGGCCCCCTACTCGAGGCAGTCTCACACAGTCCAGCTTCAGTGCCATTGATCAGATTGGAATCCGATGTTTGAGTCCTGCACTCACATCAGAAACCATCTCATACTGAGATGCAACCAGCAATACAACAGCAACATGAAGAGGTCCCCCCAATAAATGTGTTGAAGTATGAAATATCAACGATAATCTAGCCCATAGTAACAAGGGTGAATGTATCGGATTAACTGCCTTGCCTACTCCCGCACCGTTACCTCTGGAGTCCCCCAGGGATCTCTCCTTGGACCCCTCCTATTTCTCATCTACATGCTGCCCCTCGGCGACATCATCTGAAAACACAGCGTCAGGTTCCACAGCTGACGACACCCAGCTCTACCTCACCACCACCTCTCTCGACCCCTCCACTGCCTCTATGTTGTCACGCTGCTTGTCCCACATCCAGTATTGGATGAGCAGAAATTTCCTCCAATTAAATATTGGGAAGACCAAAGCCATTGTCTTCAGTCCCCGCCACAAACTCCGTTCCCCAGATACCAACTCCATCCTTCTCCCTGGTCACTGTCTGAGGATGAACCAGGCCATTCTCAACCTTGGTGTCCTATTTGACCCTGAGCTGAGCTTCCGACCCCATATCCCCTCCACCACCAAGACCGCTTACTTCCACCTCCCTAACATCGCCTGTCTCCGCCCCCGCCTCAGATCATCTGCTGCTGAAACCCTCATTCGTGCTTTTTTACCTCCAGACTCGACTATTCCAACGCACTCTTGGTCGGCCCATCCAAAGCTCTGCTGCCCGTATCCTAACTCAGCCCAAGTCCCGTTAACCCATCACCCCCTGTGCTCGCTGACCTACCTTGGCTCCCGGTCCGGCAACAATGATTTAAAATTCTCATCCTCATATTCAAATCCCCCCATGGCCTCGCCCCCTCCCTATCTCTGTAACCTCCTCCAGCCCAACAACCCTCCGAGAATTGCATTCCTCTAATTCTGGCCTCTTGAGCATCCCTGATTTTAATCGCTCCACCACTGATGGTGTGATTTCAGCTGCCTGGGCCCTAAGCTCTGGAATTCCCTCCCTAAACCTCTCCGCCTCTCTAACTCTCTCTCCTCCTTGAAACCTACCTCTTTGACCAAGCTGTTGGCCATCTGTCCTAATATCTCCTTATGTGGCTCGGTGTCAATTTTTGTCTGATAACACCTCGGTGAAGTCCCATTTTATTACATTCAAGGTGCTCTAGAAATGCAAGCTGGTGTTATCAGTAGGTAAGCCCTGATATTGCTGCTGCTCCAGGTTGGTTTATGTTTCTGCACTTTCCTTGTTCCAGACCACTATAATTGCCGTAGAGTTCGACGGTGGAGTGGTGATTGGCTCTGATTCTCGAGTCTCCGCAGGGTAAGTTTGTTACATCTATCTTCTCACTGTGACTATGTCCTTCCATTCAAATTATACAACTGGGCATTTATATAGCACCTGTCACAATGTCTCAAAGTGCTTCACAGCCAATGAAGTACTCTTGAAGTGCGGTCACTGTTCTAATGTGGGAAATGTCGCAGCCAATTTGTGCACAGCAAGCTCCCACAAACGGCAATGAGATAAATGACCAGATCATCTGTTTTAATGATGTTGGTCGAGGGATAAATATTCGCCCAGCAGACCGGGGAGAACTCCCCTGCTCTTCTTCGAAATAGTGCCATGGGATCTTTTACATCCACCCGAGAGGGTAGCCAGGGCCACAGTTTAACGTCTCATCCGAAGGACAGCACCTCAATACTTCCTGAGTTACTTTATCATCTCTGCTGCTTTTTCCAGCCTTGGTGAGGTCCTGCTCTGGGCCTCGGCCCTTCACCTGGCTCTGCTGTTTAACAGTTTCCTGAGGACCGATTTCACCCCGGGGTCTTTATTTGGTGTGGGATAGTTTGGGGGAAACGGCCATTGTTCTGATCAAAGGAGGTTAAAGATGTTGCCTGTGTGTCTGTAGGGATTCGGTGGTTAATCGTGTGATGAACAAGCTGTCACTCCTCCATGAGCGAATTTATTGCGCCTTATCTGGTTCAGCAGCTGACGCTCAGGCTATAGCCGACACCATCAACTACCAGCTGGAACTGCACAGGTAAGCAGCTCGAGACCTGTTTACTGCAGCTCGCTCTACACATTCAACTCAAATCAGCAGCAAAATGCAGGGCTGGAATATTCTAAGGCCCCGCTCCACCGGGCGAGCCTTGGGCGATATTAATCTTCATATAGATTGGACAAATCAAATTGGCAAAAGCAGCCTCGAGGACGAGTTCATAGAGTGTATTAGGGACAGTTTCTTGGAACAATATGTTGTGGAACCGACCAGGGGACAGGCTATTTTAGATCTGGTAATGTGTAATGAAACAGGATTAATTAATGATCTCATAGTAAAGGATCCTCTAGGGAAGAGTGATCATAACATGATGGAATTCTACATTCAGTTTGAAGGTGAGAAACTTGGATCTGAAACTAGAGTATTAAACTTAAATAAAGGCAATTACAAAGGTATGAGGAGAGAGTTGGCTAAAGTGGACTGGGCAAATAGATTAGAAGGTAAGATGGTAGAAAAGCAGTGGCAGAAATTTTAAGAGATATTTCATGACTCAACAAAGATATATTTCAGTGAGAAAGAAAGACTCGAAGAGAAGGATGAATCAACCATGGCTAACCAAGGAAGTTAAGGATGGTATCAAATTGAAAGAAGAGGCATACAATGTTGCAAAGATTAGTGGTAGGCCAGAGGATTGGGATAATTTTAGAAACCAGCAAAGAATGAGTAAAAAAAAATAAAGAGGGAGAAAATAGCTTATGAGAGTAAACTAGCAAGAAGTATAAAAACTGACAGTAAGAGCTTCTACAAGTATATAAAAAGGAAGAGAGTAGCTAAAGTAAACCTTGGACCCTTAGAGGACGAGACTAGGGAAATAATAATGGGAAACAAGGAAATGGTAGAGGCATTGAACAAATATTTTGTATCTGTCTTCACAGTAGAGGACACTAAAAACATCCCAGTAATAGTAGAAAATCAAGGGGCAAAAGGGAGGGAGGAACTTAAAACAATCACTATCACGAGAGAAAAAGTGCTAGGCAAACTTATGGGTCTAAAGGCTGACAGGTCCCCTGGACCTAATGGCCTGCATCCTAGGGTCTTAAAAGAAGTGGCGACAGAGATAGTGGATGCATTGGTTGTAATCTTCCAAAATTCCCTTGACTCTGGAAAAGTCCCTGCGGATTGGAAAACCGCAAATTCAAAAAAGGAGGGAGACAGAAAGCAGGAAACTATAGGCCAGTTAGCCTAACATCTGTCATTGGCAAAATGCTCGAATCCATTATTAAGGAAGTAGTAGCAAGGCATTTAGAAAATCATAATACAATCAAACAGATTTTATGAAAGGGAAATCGTGTTTGAGAAATCTATTGGAGTTCTTTGAGGTGGTAACGAGCAGGGTGGATTAAGGGGAACCAGTAGATGTAGTATATTTGGATTTCCAGAAGGCATTCAACAAGGTGCCACATAAAAGGTTACTGTATAAGATAAGAGCTCATGGTGTTGGGGGTAATATATTTGATTGGTTTCTGTATAGTTCTAGGTCCCAGTACAGTTCCAGGTTCCAGTACAGTTCCTGGTTTCTGTACATTTCCTGGTTCCAGTACAGTTCCAGGTCCCAGTACGGTTCCAGGTCCCAGGACAGTTCCCGGTTCCAGTACAGTTCCAGGTCCCAGTACAGTTCCAGGTCTCAGTACAGTTCCCGGTTCCAGTACAGTTCCAGGTCCCAGTACAGTTCCAGGTCCCAGTACAGTTCCAGGTCTCAGTACAGTTCCCGGTTCCAGTACAGTTCCAGGTCCCAGTACGGTTCCAGGTCCCAGGACAGTTCCCGGTCCCAGTACAGTTCCCGGTCCCAGTACAGTTCCAGGTCTCAGTACAGTTCCTGGTTCCAGTACAGTTCCAGGTTCCAGTACAGTTCCAGGTTCCAGTCCAGCTTGCGGTTCAAGTCCAGTTCCAGGTCCCAGGACAGTTCCAGGTCTCAGTACAGTTCCAGGATCCAGTACAGTTCCAGGTCTCAGTACAGTTCCAGGATCCAGTACAGTTCCAGGTTCCAGTACAGTTCCAGGTTCCAGTACAGTTCCAGGTCCCAGTACAGTTCCAGGTCTCAGTACAGTTCCAGGTCTCAGTACAGTTCCAGGTTCCAGTACAGTTCCAGGTCCCAGTACAGTTCCAGGTCTCAGTACAGTTCCCGGTCCCAGTACAGTTCCCGGTCTCAGTACAGTTCCAGGTTCCAGTACAGTTCCCAGTTCCGGTTCAGTTCCAGGTCTCAGTACAGTTCCCGGTTCCAGTACAGTTCCAGGTCCCAGTACAGTTCCAGGTCTCAGTACAGTTCCCGGTTCCAGTACAGTTCCCGGTTCCAGTACAGTTCCAGGTCCCAGTACAGTTCCAGGTTCCAGTACAGTTCCCGGTTCCAGTACAGTTCCAGGTTCCAGTCCAGTTCCCGCTTCTAGTACAGTTCCTGGTTCCAGTAGAGTTCCAGGTAGCAGTACAGTTCCAGGTTCCAGTACAGTTCCAGGTAGCAGTACAGTTCCAGGTTCTAGTCCAGCTTGCGGTTCCAGTCCAGTTCCTGGTCCCAGGACAGTTCCAGGTCTCAGTACAGTTCCCGGTTCCAGTACAGTTCCCGGTTCCAGTACAGTTCCAGGTCTCAGTACAGTTCCCGGTTCCAGTACAGTTCCAGGTCCCAGTACAGTTCCAGGTCCCAGTACAGTTCCAGGTTCCAGTACAGTTCCCGGTTCCAGTACAGTTCCAGGTTCCAGTCCAGTTCCCGCTTCTAGTACAGTTCCTGGTTCCAGTAGAGTTCCAGGTAGCAGTACAGTTCCAGGTTCCAGTACAGTTCCAGGTAGCAGTACAGTTCCAGGTTCTAGTCCAGCTTGCGGTTCCAGTCCAGTTCCTGGTCCCAGGACAGTTCCAGGTCTCAGTACAGTTCCCGGTTCCAGTACAGTTCCCGGTTCCAGTACAGTTTCAGGTTCCAGTACAGTTCCAGGTCTCAGTACAGTTCCAGGTCTCAGTACAATTCCAGGTTCCAGTACAGTTCCCGGTTCCAGTACAGTTCCAGGTTCCAGTACAGTTCCCAATTCCAGGTTACAGTACAGTTCCAGTCCAGTTCCAGGTCTCAGTACAGTTCCCAGTTCCAGTCCAGTTCCAGGTTCCAGTACAGTTCCAGGTTACAGTACAGTTCCAGTCCAGTTCCAGGTTCCAGTACAGTTCCCAATTCCAGGTTACAGTACAGTTCCAGTCCAGTTCCAGGTTCCAGTATAGTTCCAGGTCTCAGTACAGTTCCCGGTTCCGTCCAGTTCCAGGTTCCAGTACAGTTCCAGGTTACAGTACAGTTCCAGTCCAGTTCCAGGTTCCAGTACAGTTCCCAATTCCAGGTTCCAGTACAGTTCCAGTACAGTTCCAGGTCTCAGTACAGTTCCAGGTATACATAGATACATAGAAGATAGGAGCAGGAGTAGGCCATCCGGCCCTTCGAGCCTGCTCCGCCATTTAATGAGATCATGGCTGATCCTCCAATTCAGTATCCCGTCCCCGCCTTCTCTCCGTAACCCTTAACCCCTTTTACCTGTAGAAATATATCTAATTCCCTCTTAAATATATTTAATGAGCTGGCGTACACTGCCCTCTGTGGCAATGAGTTCCACAGGTTCACCACCCTCTGAGTGAAGAAATTCCCCCTCATTTCTGTCCTAAATGGTTTAGCCCTTATCCTTAAATTATGTCCTCTAGTTCTGTTCTCACCCGCCAAGGGAAACATTCCTTCTGCATCTAGTCTGTCTAGACCTGTCAGAATTTTATACACTTCTATGAGGTCCCCTCTCAATCTTCTAAACTCCAGTGTGTACATCCCTAAACTACATAGTCTCTCCTCATAGGTCAATCCCGCCATTCCTGGTATCAGCCTGGTGAATCGCCGCTGCACCCCCTCCATGGCAAGAACATCTTTCCTCAGATGAGGCGACCAAAACTGTACACAGTACTCGAGGTGTGGTCTCACCAGTGCCCTGTACAGCTGCAGCAAGGTATCCCTGTTCCTGTATTCCAACCCTTTTGCTATGAAGGCCAGCATACCGTTTGCCTTCTTGATCGCCTGTTGCACCTGCATGCTCGCCTTCAGTGACTGGTGTACAAGAACACCCAGGTCTCTCTGTACTTCCCCCTCTCCCAATTTATTGCCATTTAAATAATAATTTGCCCTCCCGTTCCTGCACCCAAGGTGGATAACTTCGCACTTGTCCACATTATAGTGCATCTGCCATTTATCCGCCCAATCACCCAGTCTGTCCAAATCGCTCTGGAGCTTCCTGGTCTCCTCCTCTGAGCCCACCCCCCCTCCTAGTTTAGTGTCGTCTGCAAATTTGGAAATGCTGCATCCGACTCCCTGATCCAGGTCATTAATGTAAATTGTGAACAGCTGGGGACCCAGGACAGATCCCTGTGGTACCCCACTTGTTACTGCCTGCCATTCAGAAAATGAGCCGTTTATTCCAACTCTCTGTTTTCTATCTGACAGCCAGTTCTCTATCCACGTCAATACTTTCCCCTTTATCCCATGAGCTTCAATTTTCCCTGCTAATCTTTTATGTGGGACCTTATCGAAGGCCTTTTGGAAGTCCAGGTACACCACATCTACTGGCTCTCCCCCATCTATTTTACCAGTTACTCCCTCAAAAAATTCCAATAGATTAGTCAAGCACGATTTACCCTTTGTAAATCCAGGTTGACTCTGTCCTATCCTGTCCCCATTTGCTAAGTGCTCCGCTATTTCATCCTTAATGATGGACTCCAGCATTTTGCCCACAACTGATGTAAGGCTTACAGGTCTGTAATTACCTGCTTTTTCCCTACCCCCCTTTTTGAATAGTGGGGTAACGTTAGCTACCCTCCAATCCATGGGCACTGTTCCCGAGTCTAATGAATTCTGAAAAATCATACTTAGTGCATCCGCTATCTCTAGGGCCACCTCCTTCAGCACCCTAGGATTTATGTTATCAGGCCCTGGGGATTTGTCCGCCTTCAATCCCTTTAGCTTCCTTAACACCATATCCTTAGAGATATTGACTTGCGTCAGTTCCTCCTTTGCAAATGTCCCTATTTTTCCCGATATCCCAGGGAGGTTTTTTGTGTCTTCCTTCGTAAAGACTGACCCAAAGTATGCATTTAGTTGGTCTGCCATTTCCTTATTTCCCGTTATATATTCCCCCGTATCTGACTGCAATGGGCCAACTTTGGTTTTCACCAGTCTTTTCCTCTTGATATACTTATAAAAGCTTTTGGAGTTAGTTTTTATATTTTCCGCCAGCTTGCTTTCGTAAGCTATTTTGCCCCTCTTGATTAAGCCCTTTGTCCTCCTTTGCTCTATCTTAAACTGTTCCCAATCTTCCGCTCTGGCGCTTTTTTTGGCTATTTTATACGCCCTATCTTTGGATTTTATGCTGTCTCTAATTTCCCCTGTTATCCACGGTTGAGTCACCTTTTTAGATTTCCTTTTATGCCAGATTGGTATAAACAATTTTTGCAATTTTGTCATTCTATCTTTAAATGCTTGCCATTGTTTATCTACCTCCAGTCCTCCCAGGAACGTTGTCCAATCAGACCTACTCAGTTCCCGTCTAATGGCATCATAATTCCCCTTGTTTAAATTCAGGACCTTAGTATCTGAGTCAATTTCTTCGCTCTCCATTTCGAGTGAGAAATCGATCATGTTATGATCGCTCTGACCCAAGGGTCCCCGTACAACAAGATTACTAATTAGTCCCTTCTCATTGCACAGTACCCAGTCCAATATAGCCTGTTCCCGAGTTGGTTCCTCGACATATTGATCCAGATAACCATCCCTTAAACACTCAAGGAATTCCTCCTCCTCATTATTTTTACTGATTAGGCTATTCCAATCTATATGTAAGTTAAAGTCACCTATGATGACAGCTGTGCTCTTATTGCACGCTTCTCTAATTTCCCTCGTGATGCCCTCCCCAACCTCTATTTTACTATTTGGAGGCCTATATACCACTCCTATTAATGTTTTTCGCCCCTCGCTATTTCTTAGCTCCACCCATATAGATTCTGTATTAACTGAGTTAATATCCTTCCTTTCAATTGCATTTATCCCTTCTTTTACCAGCAATGCTACCCCTCCTCCCTTTCTTTTTTGTCGATCCTTCCTAAATACTGAATACCCCTGTATGTTAAGCTCCCAGCCCTGCTCACCCTGCAACCATGTTTCCGTAATCCCAATTAGATCATAATTATTAACCTCTATTTCCACAGCTAATTCATCTACCTTGTTCCTGATGCTTCTCGCATTAAGGTATAAAACCCTCAGGCTTTTTTTATGCTCACATTTTTTATGAATTAGTTTGGCCCTTTGTTTTTTGTTCCTCACCCTTTTACCATTTATTTCTGTCTGCCTTTCACTTTCCTCTATTTCACTACATAGGTTTCTAGCCCCCTGCCATACTAGTTTAAATGCTCCCGAACTGCTTTATCAAAAATTACCCCGAGAACATCAGTTCCATCTTTGCACAGGTGTAGACCGTCCCTTTTGTATAGGTCACACCTACCACAAAACTGGTTCCAATGCCTCAAAAATTTAAAACCCTCCCTCTTACACCACTGCTCAAGCCACGTATTTAGCCTAACTATCCTGTTCTCTGTACTCTTACTAGCACGTGGCACTGGTAGTAATCCAGAGATTACTACCTTCGAGGTCCTACTTTTTAGCTTGGCTCCTAACTCCCTAAATTCTACTTGTAGGACCTCTTCCCTTTTTTTAGCTACGTCGTTGGTACCAACATGTATCACGACAACTGGCTGTTCCCCCTCCCCCTCCAGAATGTTCTGCACCCGCGCCGAGACATCCTTGACCCTTGCACGAGGGAGGCAACATACCATCCTGGAGTCTCGGTCGCGACCACAGAAACCCCTATCTATTCCCCTTACAATCGAATCCCCTATTACTATAGCCCTGCCACTCTTTTTCCCTCCCTTCTTTGCAACAGAGCCAGTCATGGTGCCATGAGCCTGGCTGCTGGTGCCTTCCCCCGATGAGTCATCCCCCCCGACAACAGCACCTAAGGCGGTGAACCTGTTGCTAAGGGAGACAACCCCAGGGGATTTCTGCACTACCTTCCTGCCCTTGCTCTGCCTTTTGGTCACCCATGTACTATCTACGCTGGCCTTAACCTGCGGTGTGACCAACTCACTAAATGTGTTATCCACAACCCTCTCAGAATCGTGGATGCTCCAAAGTGAGTCCATCCGCAGCTCAAGGGCCGTCATGCGGTCCCACATGAGCTGCAGCTGGACACACTTCCCGCACACATGGTTGTCAGGGACACAGGAAGCGTCCCTGATTTCCCACATGTTACAGGAGGAGCATGACACAGGTCCGAGCTCTACTGCCATGACTTAACCCTTATATTACTTTTTAATTTTCTAGTTTTAGTTTATTTATTGACTTTTGTTTTCCCGAAGCTTACTTAGACCAATGTATACTGTACTCCTCTTATTCCTTTTTAAACTAACCAAATCCCACTAGTTTTAGTTTTACTTTCTAGGAAGGTTTGAGGAAAGTACTTACCAGTTAGTCTTACCTCCCTGGTCTTTCGCTGACTTCCCGGTCTTGTGTCCCCTTGGTCCTATGCCGACTTCCCGCTCCTCCCGGTTCCTGCCCTGCTGAAAAGAAACTGAGACCAAAAAATTTGTGACCTCTGTTTTTAGACTGCTAAAAGACTAGTAGGTTAGAGGAGGAGGGCGGGTGGGGGTTCCTACTCTGTAGGAACTCGGGTTTAAGCCACCACCCTCCTTAAATGCTGTTCACCTGGGTGCTTCCCACCTGGTCCGCTTCCGGTCTCGTCTCTCCCGACACTGGCCTCTGCAAAAAAAGCCCGCGAAAGTGAGTTTAAATACTCACTGTGCTGCTGCTCTCTCCGCTCCCGACACTGGCCTCTGCAAAAAAAGCCCGCGAAAGTGAGTTTAAATACTCACTGTGCTGCTGCTCTCTCCGCTCCCGACACTGGCCTCTGCAAAAAAAGCCCGCGAAAGTGAGTTTAAATACTCACTGTGCTGCTGCTCTCTCCGCTCCCGACACTGGCCTCTGCTATCTGGTATCTGTTGCGTTTCCCTGACCTGCAGATACCCACTCCAATCTGTCTGTATCTGAAAGGCATATCTTACCGATTTGTTTTTGTGGTGGTGTTGCTCTGCGCTACAGAATTGCAGTGTGTAAATACCAGAGCCTGATCTTGGATGAAGTGTAGACCCTGTACGTTCTGGCTTGTGTCTGCATGGGTTTGGAGGCCAGTCTCAGTCTCCTGGACTGCTCTCAATGTGGGGGTGTAATTCTGAGTGTAACTCAGACAGCAGAAACAGTGACCAGATCTTTGAGCCCAATCTCACCACAGCTTCCCCCTTTCTGTCACTCAGCATTGAAATTGAAGAGGCTCCGTTGGTTCAAGCTGCTGCCGCCATGGTGAAGAACATCAGCTACAAGTACAAGGAAGAATTGTCAGCACACCTGATCGTGGCTGGATGGGACAGGAAGAAGAGAGGGCAGGTACCTGTGCATCAACTACAATTACAGTTAACAGTGTGCGCTTCCGATTTAGATCAGCTTGTGACATTTATCCCTGTGATCTGGGTTTATGATTTAACATGTTCGAAATTAACAAACGCACTCCAATTTCTGTGGTGGTTTCCAATCTCCTGCCGTAACGTCACCAGATGATGGGCATAATCCCCGGAAATACAGCAAAACTGGACATTTACCACATTTACATAGAGTTACACAGTTACATATGCCTGGATATTTACTGATGCGGTTTATGTAGGGGTGGGGGCGGGTCTGATCCGCGACCCCAACAGCGGTGGGGTGGGGGCGGGTCTGATCCGCGACCCCAGCAAGGGTGGGGTGGGGGCGGTCCGATCCGCGACCCATATATCTTTGTATGGGCGAGGGGGGGTCTGATGGGGGAGCAGCTTGTGGGGCTGGGGTGAGGGGAAACACTCCTACTCCTCCTGGCCCACGAGCAATGCTGTAAAGGCACTTACCTCCTCCCCAAAGCTGTCCTCGCCTCCCTTCAGCTGCCAGGTTTCCCGAGGCCTGGAAAATCCGACCGCCCAGTGTAAAACCCACAGAGCAGGTTAAATCAGAGGCTGTACGTCTCATTGACTGATTTAAATTGCCAACCCGCCTCCTGGGTTGGCTGCCCGCCTCCATAAATCCCGGAAGTGGACAGATTGGAGGTGCGGTGGGGTCAGGGTTCAGATCTTTAACATTTTCACCCCCCCACCCATTCTCAACCCACCCATTGTTGTGTGCCAAACGTCCCCTCCATGAGCCTGCAACATAGGAACAGGCCATTCAGCCCATTTCCACTAACGTTCGGGTGGGAAATTGGAGAAACAATGCAGAAACTCCAGGCTCCAGTGTTTTTTCTTCCACTGCCCGAAGACTGATAGACCTGCAGTTAGTGTCCATTCATTGAGCTCATTTTACAGTAACAAGGATTTCTGTTTGACCCTGTGCTACATTACCAGATATTGTGTGTTTAAAATCACTCCAGTCCGCAGGGAGCGAGGGGTCATTTCTGGATCACTCTCCAATCCGCAGGGTGCGAGGGGTCATTTCTGGATCAGGCTCCAGTCCGCAGGGAGCGAGGGGTCATTTCTGGATCAGGCTCCAGTCCGCAGGGAGCGAGGGGTCATTTCTGGATCAGGCTCCAGTCCGCAGGGAGCGAGGGGTCATTTCTGGATCAGGCTCCAGTCCGCAGGGAGCGAGGGGTAATTTCTGGATTACTCTCCAGTCCGCAGGGAGCGAGGGGTCATTTCTGGATCAGGCTCCAGTCCGCAGGGAGCGAGGGGTCATTTCTGGATCAGGCTCCAGTCCGCAGGGAGCGAGGGGTAATTTCTGGATTACTCTCCAGTCCGCAGGGAGCGAGGGGTCATTTCTGGATCAGGCTCCAGTCCGCAGGGAGCGAGGGGTCATTTCTGGATCAGGCTCCAGTCCGCAGGGAGCGAGGGGTCATTTCTGGATCAGGCTCCACTCCGCAGGGAGCGAGGGGTCATTTCTGGATCACTCTCCAGTCCGCAGGGGGCGAGGGGTCATTTCTGGATCAGTCTCCAGTCCGCAGGGAGCGAGGGGTCATTTCTGGCTCACTCTCCAGTCCGCAGGGAGCGAGGGGTCATTTCTGGATCAGTCTCCAGTCCGCAGGGAGCGAGGGGTCATTTCTGGATCACTCTCCAGTCCGCAGGGAGCGAGGGGTCATTTCTGGATCACTCTCCAGTCCGCAGGGAGCGAGGGGTCATTTCTGGATCAGGCTCCAGTCCGCAGGGTGCGAGTGGTCATTTCTGGATCACTCTCCTGTCCGCAGGGAGCGAGGGGTCATTTCTGGATCAGTCTCCACTCCGCAGGGAGCGAGGGGTCATTTCTGGATCAGGCTCCAGTCCGCAGGGAGCAAGGGGTCATTTCTGGATCACTCTCCAGTCCGCAGGGAGCGAGGGGTCATTTCTGGATCAGGCTCCAGTCCGCAGGGAGCGAGGGGTCATTTCTGGATCAGGCTCCAGTCCGCAGGGAGCGAGGGGTCATTTCTGGATCAGGCCCCAGTCCGCAGGGGGCGAGGGATCATTTCTGGATCACTCTCCAGTCCGCAGGGAGCGAGGGGTCATTTCTGGATCAGGCTCCAGTCCGCAGGGAGCGAGGGGTCATTTCTGGATCACTCTCCAGTCCGCAGGGAGCGAGGGGTCATTTCTGGATCAGGCTCCAGTCCGCAGGGAGCGAGGGGTCATTTCTGGATCACTCTCCAGTCCGCAGGGAGCGAGGGGTCATTTCTGGATCAGGCTCCAGTCCGCAGGGAGCGAGGGGTCATTTCTGGATCAGGCTCCAGTCCGCAGGGAGCGAGGGGTCATTTCTGGATCACTCTCCAGTCCGCAGGGAGCGAGGGGTCATTTCTGGATCACTCTCCAGTCCGCAGGGAGCGAGGGGTCGTTTCTGGATCAGGCTCCAGTCCGCAGGGAGCGAGGGGTCATTTCTGGATCAGGCTCCAGTCCGCAGGTAGCGAGGGGTCATTTCTGGATCAGACTCCAGTCCGCAGGGAGCGAGGGGTCATTTCTGGATCAGGCTCCAGTCCGCAGGGAGCGAGGGGTCATTTCTGGATCAGGCTCCAGTCCGCAGGGAGCGAGGGGTCATTTCTGGATCACTCTCCAGTCCGCAGGGTGCGAGGGGTCATTTCTGGATCAGGCTCCAGTCCGCAGGGAGCGAGGGGTCATTTCTGGATCACTCTCCAGTCCGCAGGGAGCGAGGGGTCATTTCTGGATCAGGCTCCAGTCCGCAGGGAGCGAGGGGTCATTTCTGGATCAGGCTCCAGTCCGCAGGGAGCGAGGGGTCATTTCTGGATCACTCTCCAGTCCGCAGGGAGCGAGGGGTCATTTCTGGATCAGGCTCCAGTCCGCAGGGCGCGAGGGGTCAGTTCTGGATCAGGCTCCAGTCCAGTGTATGAAATGTAATGTTAGATGATATTACAGGGTTGATTTTGGTCTCGTTCCTTCGGGTGTTGATCATCATCGGGGTGGAGCACAGAAATCTGATTGGGGTGGGTTTGCTCTCAGCTAACAGAAGCCACTGGATTTTTCTCCCATTGAAATGAAGGGAAGGAAAATGCAGCAGGTTCAGGTCCAGGTGTGTGATCCTCCCGCCAGATCCGCTGATGCTTAACGCCCGGGCAGGAAAGACCAGAATCGCACCCAGAGTGTATTTGGAAGTGTTGTTGAGCTGTGCTCTGTACGTCCCCGATCCAGGTCTACGCCACTCTGGGAGGGATGCTGATCAGACAGCCGTTCGCGGTTGGTGGCTCGGGGAGTGTCTACATTTATGGATATGTCGATGCTGCTTATAAAGCTGGAATGAGCAGGGCCGAGTGCCTGCAGTTTGTAACTAACGGTGAGAATGCGCGGTTATTTGGCAAAATATTTCATCCCTTCTCGCCTGCATTTAATTTGCGTTCCTCTCTGGGGCTGATTTTACACAGTCCCATTGTCTCACTATCTCCCTGACCCTTTCCTATTCTCACTCTTACCCATTCCTCTCTAGGGCTGATTTTACACAGTCCCATTGTCTCACTATCTCCCTGACCCTTTCCTATTCTCACTCTTTCCCGTTCCTCTCTGAGGCTGATTTTACACAGTCCCACTGTCTCACTATCTCCCTGACCCTTTCCTATTCTCACTCTTACCCATTCCTTTCTAGGGCTGATTTTACACAGTCCCATTGTCTCACTATCTCCCTGACCCTTTCCTATTCTCACTCTTTCCCGTTCCTCTCTGAGGCTGATTTTACACAGTCCCACTGTCTCACTATCTCCCTGACCCTTTCCTATTCTCACTCTTACCCGTTCCTCTCTGGGGCTGATTTTACACAGTCCCATTGTCTCACTATCTCCCTGACCCTTTCCTATTCTCACTCTTACCCATTCCTCTCTAGGGCTGATTTTACACAGTCCCATTGTCTCACTATCTCCCTGACCCTTTCCTATTCTCACTCTTTCCCGTTCCTCTCTGAGGCTGATTTTACACAGTCCCACTGTCTCACTATCTCCCTGACCCTTTCCTATTCTCACTCTTACCCGTTCCTCTCTGAGGCTGATTTTACACAGTCTCATTGTCTCACTATCTCCCTGACCCTTTCCTATTCTCACTCTTTCCCGTTCCTCTCTGAGGCTGATTTTACACAGTCCCACTGTCTCACTATCTCCCTGACCCTTTCCTATTCTCACTCTTTCCCGTTCCTCTCTGAGGCTGATTTTACACAGTCCCACTGTCTCACTATCTCCCTGACCCTTTCCTATTCTCACTCTTACCCGTTCCTCTCTGGGGCTGATTTTACACAGTCCCATTGTCTCACTATCTCCCTGACCCTTTCCTATTCTCACTCTTACCCGTTCCTCTCTGAGGCTGATTTTACACAGTCCCACTGTCTCACTATCTCCCTGACCCTTTCCTATTCTCACTCTTTCCCGTTCCTCTCTGAGGCTGATTTTACACAGTCCCACTGTCTCACTATCTCCCTGACCCTTTCCTATTCTCACTCTTACCCGTTCCTCTCTGGGGCTGATTTTACACAGTCCCATTGTCTCACTATCTCCCTGACCCTTTCCTATTCTCACTCTTACCCATTCCTCTCTAGGGCTGATTTTACACAGTCCCATTGTCTCACTATCTCCCTGACCCTTTCCTATTCTCACTCTTTCCCGTTCCTCTCTGAGGCTGATTTTACACAGTCCCACTGTCTCACTATCTCCCTGACCCTTTCCTATTCTCACTCTTTCCCGTTCCTCTCTGAGGCTGATTTTACACAGTCCCATTGTCTCACTGTCTCCCTGACCCTTTCCTATTCTCACTCTTACCCGTTCCTCTCTGAGGCTGATTTTACACAGTCTCATTGTCTCACTATCTCCCTGACCCTTTCCTATTCTCACTCTTTCCCGTTCCTCTCTGAGGCTGATTTTACACAGTCCCACTGTCTCACTATCTCCCTGACCCTTTCATATTCTCACTCTTTCCCGTTCCTCTCTGAGGCTGATTTTACACAGTCCCACTGTCTCACTATCTCCCTGACCCTTTCCTATTCTCACTCTTACCCGTTCCTCTCTGAGGCTGATTTTACACAGTCTCATTGTCTCACTATCTCCCTGACCCTTTCCTATTCTCAATCTTACCCGTTCCTCTCTGGGGCTGATTTTACACAGTCCCACTGTCTCACTATCTCCCTGACCCTTTCCTATTCTCACTCTTACCCGCACCTTTCTCAATGCTGCAGTTGAGGTTGCATCGATCTCTTGTTGGGGAAAAGTATTCCACACACCGATAACTATCTGTAAAACTTCCCTCTAATATCCCTTTATGGACCTGGTACTGATCTTGCTAACAAGAGGGAGTGATTTTCCTCTTCACTGCACCCAGGGAACACTCAGCTGCTGAAGACCTTGAATCCACCTCACTGGCTCGCGATTTGCCGGGCTTCCCCAGATGGGGGCCACGATACGGGGTCTGCAGTAAGTGCAGCCCCTGTGTAGGTCTTACAGTGAGGCAAGAGGGGTGTCCCAGCCTCCCGCCTCACTATTGAACATATGAAGAAGGGCAGGAAAAGGGAGTTCCATTGAATATGGTCCACCCACCCTCAAACACCCCACTAAGCACCACCCCCCCCCCCCCCCCCCAACCAAACTCACTCGTCAAAATCCACCCATCAAATCTCCCCCCTGAACCCAGCGTGGGTGCTTGAGCCAGGACCCTTGGCAGTGCACTAGTGTAGCTCCAGATCTTTGGCTGGGAGAGTCCCTGGGCCAATGGGAAATGATGCTGTGTGTTTGAGCGGAGGGCTCTGCCCAATGCTGGTGGTGATGAGGGCAGTAACGTCACTGATCATGTTCTCTCTGTATTGCAGCTATTGCACTGGCCATTGGGAGAGACGGCTCGAGTGGAGGAGTGGTGTACCTTGCAACAATTACAGAGAAAGGAACTGAGCACAAAGTCATTCTGGCCAATGAGTTGCCTCAATTCCACGATGAATGAAATCATGTTTTCACTATGGATCGCCTCACTTCTCAATAAAGAGTTTCCACACTGTAGCCCAATTAGACCCAGTGTCCTCGTTCAGTGTGTATATTCACCAATGTGCAAGGTTGGAAACGGCTTCTCTGAATTATTGCCACAATTACTGGTGGAAAAGCTACGTTATAACTTGAAACCCCTCACTGCCCAGTTATTGTTTGTCACAGTTGGTTTTACTCTCGCCTCTGGGTCAGAAGGTGGTGGGTTCAAGACGAGAACTGCAATTGGTCTTCGGCCTTCCACCCTCCCCCGATCGAGGGAGAGAAGTTGCCACGGTTCCCCATTATCCGCTGACTTGCATCATATCCTGATTTAGCTCCTGTTGGGTAAATGTGTGGGTGGAGGTTGTACGGGGACAAGATCAGGCTCCTCTGTGATGCTTCTACAGTTGAATAGCCTGCCAATACTCACCGTCTGGGCTCACACATGAAGAATGGTAACTTGGCTGACACACCTTATCTTGCAACTTTGGGGCTACTCAGAGCACTTCAAATCTTACTGGACTGGTGTTTAGTGGTGTTTGGATGACTGCAGCAGTTACAGAGGGTGGCAGTACAGGACAGCACACTGTAATCTTCAGATCCATGTTCCCAATGGGCCAGGTACCTCCCCATGGGAAACGACTCAGCAAATCTGTCCTTCAGTCCTCCATAATTATACACTTACCATCGAGGGTGGGGGACGTCCAAATAGCTCAGGATTATAATAAACCGCACACCCAGCGATGCTCCTAAGACAGCCTTCGACCAGGAGCAGGTTGGTGTCTGCCATCCCACACTGCTGCCATGGAGGTCTTGGGCCATTAGTCAAGAGGGTTGTCTCCAAAGGTCATTCCTTAAAAAGCAGAACCACAAAGGTAATAATCTCTGGATTACTACCTGAGCCATGAGTGAATTTGCATAGAGTAAATAAGATCAGACAAATGAACGAGTGGCTCAAAGACTGGTGTGGGAGAAATGGGTTTCAATTTGTGGGGCACTAGCACCAGTACTGGGATAAGAGGGAGCTGTTCCGTTTGGACAGGCTTCACTTGAACCACGCTGGGGCTAGAGCCCTGGTGAATCGAATAACTAGGGCTGTAGAGAGGGCATTAAACTAAATAGTGTGGGGGAGGATCCAGGTGAGCAGGAATTTAAAAAGTCAATGCGAAATGAGAAAGCAATAGAGCAGGATAGAGATGGGGGAAATAATAACCAGAGTGTGACAGGAAGGGACAGAATGTTTAAAAATAAGAGTGCAACAGAAAATGGGGCCAAAACAAGGAGGAATGCTAAAAAGACAAAGTTAAAAGCTCTATATCTGAATGC
Source organism: Squalus acanthias (assembly GCA_030390025.1). Taxonomy (NCBI): domain Eukaryota; kingdom Metazoa; phylum Chordata; class Chondrichthyes; order Squaliformes; family Squalidae; genus Squalus; species Squalus acanthias. Next base: position 12,459 of record JASTWF010001672.1, on the reverse strand, counting down.
ATGCAGCATTCGTAACAAGATAGATGAGCTGACGGCAGAGATACAAATGGGTATGATCTGATCGCCATTACAGAGACGTGGTTGCAAGGTGATCAGGGCTGGGAACTGAATATTTGATGATTCGGAAGGATAGACAGAAAGGAAAGGGAGGTGGGGTGGCTTTGTGGGATCAGTGCAGTGGTGAGAAGTGATATTGGCTCAGATGATCAAGATGTAGAATTGGTTTGGGTGGAGATAAAAAATAATAAAGGGAAAAAGTCTCTGGTGGGCGTGGTCTACAGGCCCCCGAACAGTAGCAATACTGTTGGACAGAGTATAAATCAACAAATAATGGAGGCCTGTAAAAAAAGGTACGGTAATAATCATGGGTGATTTTAATCTCCATATTGATTGGACAAATCAAATTGGCCATGGTAGCCTTGAGGAGGAGTTCATAGAGTACATCCGGGATGGTTTCCTAGAACAGTATGTAATGGAACCAACCAGGGAGCAGGCTATCTTGGATCTGGTACTATGTAATGAGACAGAATTAATAAATGATCTCATAGTAAAGGATCCTCTAGAAAAGAGTGATCATAGCATGGTTGAATTTCAAATTCAGTTGGAGGGTGAGAAAGTTGCATCTCAAACCAGTGTCCTGATCTTAAACAAAGGCAATTACAATGGCATGAGGGCAGAACTGGCTAAAGTGGACTGGAAAAATAAATTAAAGGGCAAGACAGTTGAAATGCAGTGGCGGACATTTAAGGAGATATTTCATAACTCTCAGCAAAAATATATTCCAGTGAGAAAGAAAGATTTTAAGAGAAGGGAGCACCATCCGTGGCTAACTAAGGAAGTAAAGGATGGTATCAAATTGAAAACGAAGGCAGACAATGTTGCCAAGATTGGTGGGAGACCAGAGGATTGGGAAATTTTTAAAAACCAGCAAAGGATGACTAAAAAAAGATGAATTGAGAGAGTAAACTGGCAAGAAACATTAAAACAGATAGTAAGAGCTTCTACAGGTATATAAAAAGGAAGAGGGTAGCTAAAGTAAACATTGTCCCTTAGAGGATGAGACTGGGGAATTAATGGGGAACGGGGAAACGGCAGAGACTCTGAACAAATATTTTGTATCTGTCTTCACGGTAGAAGACACTAACAACATCCCAATAATGGATAATCAAGGGGCCACAGGGAGGGGGGAACTAAAGACAATCACTATCACTAAGGAAATAGTACTTGGTAAAATAATGGGACTAAAAGATGACAAGTCCCCTGGACCAGATGGCCTGCATCCCAGGGTCTTAAAAGAAGTGGCTGCAGAGATAGTGGATGCATTTGCAATATACCAAAATTCCCTGGACTCTGGAGAGGTCCCAGCGGATTGGAAAACCGCAAATGTAACACCCCTATTTAAGAAAGGAGGGAGACAGAAAGCAGGAAACTATAGACCAGTAAGCCTAACATCTGTCGTTGGGAAAATGCTGGAGTCCTTCATTAAGGAAGCAGTAGCAGGGCATTTGGAAAATCATAATGCAGTCAAGCAGAGTCAGCATGGTTTTATGAAAGGGAAATCATGTTTAACAAACTTGCTGGAGTTCTTTGAGGTAACGAGCAGGGTGGACAAAGGTGAACTAGTGGATGTGGTGTATTTGGATTTCCAGAAGGCATTCGATAAGGTGCCACATAAAAGGTTACTGCATAAGACAAGAGCTTACGGAATTGGGGGTAATATATTAGCATGGATAGAGAATTGGCTAACTAACAGAAAGCAGAGAGTCGGGATAAATGGGTCATTTTCCGGTTGGCAAACGATAACTAGTGGGGTGCCACAGGGATCGGTGCTGGGGCCTCAACTATTTACAATCTACATTAATGACTTGGATGAAGGGACCGAGTGTAATGTAGCCAAATTTGCGGATGATACAAAGATGGGTGCGAAAAAGCAAGTTGTGCAGAGGACTAAGAACCTGCAAAGGGATATAGACAGGTTAAGTGAGTGGGCAAACATTTGGCAGATGGAGTATAATGTGGGAAAGTGCGAGGTTATACACTTTGGCAGGAAAAATAAAAAAGCAAATTATTATTTAAATGGAGAGAGATTACAAAATGCTACAGTTCAGAGGGACCTGGGGGTCCTTGTGCATGAAACACAAAAAGTTAGCATGCAGGTACAGCAAGTAATCAAAAAGGCAAATGGAATGTTGGCCTTTATTTCAAGGGGGTTGGAGTATAAAAGCAGGGAAGTCCTGCTACAACTGTACAGGGTATTGGTGAGACCACACCTTGAGTACTGCGTACAGTTTTGGTCTCCTTATTTAAGGAAGGATATACTTGCATTGGAGGCAGTTCAGAGACGATTCACTAGGTTAATTCCAGAGATGAGGGGGTTGACTTATGAGGAAAGGTTGAGCAGGCTGGGCCTATACTCATTGGAATTTAGAAGAATGAGAGGGGATCTTATTGAAACATAAGATACTGAGGGGGCTCGACAAGGTAGATGCAGAGAGGATGTTTCCCCTCGTGGGGAAATCTAGAATGTGGGGGCACAGTTTTAGAATAAAGAGTCGCCCTTTTAGAACTGAGATGAGGAGGAATTTCTTCTCTGAGGATTGTAAATCTGTGGAATTCTCTGCCCCAGAGAGCTGTGGAGGCTGGGTCATTAAATACATTTAAGGTGGAGATAGACACATTTTTGCAAGATAAGGGAGTGAAGGGTTATGGGGAGCGGGCGGGGAAGTGGCTTTGAGCCCAAGATCAGCTATGATCTTATTGAATGGCGGAGCAGGCTCGAGGGGCCAAGTGGCCTATTCCTGCTCCTATTTCTTATGTTCTTATGTTCTAAGTTGCTGACAGGTTGGAACGAGCTCTTGGCTGTGGCTTTCCCAATTTTTCAAGGACTATTGTAACAACATTCCCTCAGTTCAGAGGCTGTGCCAGGAGCCAGTGATTATGCGGTCTTCAATTGGCAGGGTAGAGTCACTGTCCATTCCCTGCAGATACATGCAGAGGGCACACTGTGGCTGCCCCTGATGGAGGTGGAACCTGTGGCTGGTCTGTCCCAGGACTCAGGGAGCTCTCTCAAACTGCGCATAGTGTAACCAGCCCACTGGCCTACTCTAGACACGAGAGCAGGAGGCAAGTCAAGATCTGACCGAGGCAGCAGAGGGGGAGCACTGTGATGGTAAAGCAGTAACAGAGCTCAGGGTGAACATGCAACTTTCATCCAGGTGGGATGGTGAGGCCAGTGTGAGTTACTGACTGCTCTGGGAGTCACTGACAGTATTGTACTGGTCACAGGGTGAGGAGAATGGTTTAAATGTCATTCCTGATCTAGTTGCTCCCAGGGTTCCTGGTAGTCTCTGTGCCAGGGTCTGGGACTGGGCAGAGTGAACACACACAGCTGCAGTTTGTGGAGCAAGTGCTTTTATTATTACACAGGTACAAATTTAAACTTTAAGCCGGTAAGTGCAGTGGTACAGAGTGCGATCCCAAGCATTTTACATTCCCCACCCTAGCCTCACACAGCAGCCCAGTGACAGCCTGGCTGGATTCAGGGAAGTGAAGCTGTTCCTTCCATTTGATAAAACGCAGTCCCGGGACACACAGGGTCCACTTCAGGCACCAATGAAGACAGGCGGTAAAAATAGAAACTTAAAACTGATCAGAGAATTAAAACATTGAAGCTTGCCGAGGGAAATGGTTGGTGACATAGTCAGTGATCTGTGACTGGTCACCAGCCTGCTGATCTCTCCCTGTAGAGGTTAGAGACATAGTCAGTGATCTGTGACTAGTCACCGGCCTGCTGATCTCTCCCTGTAGAGGTTAGAGACATAGTCAGTGATCTGTGACTAGTCACCGGCCTGCTGATCCCATCCTGTAATAGTTTTAATTAACATTCCCCAGCGACAGGAACCCAAGCAACAACTGCAATTAAAAATATTTCTAACATTAAACACAAAAAAACCCAACTGGAGATTTCTATCCAATCACCAAGGAGAAAATAAACCCAAAAATCAACTCAATGATAGAAACAGTAGATTACTATAAACACTGACAGCAGCCAGTGACAATCAATGAAACCAAATGAAGATACAGAATCCCAGATTGCTTCTGAATGAATCCTCTCAGCGACACAGCAAGTGCAGATTCTAGTTCCAGTGATCTTCACTTCGGAATCAGCCTGAGAAATGGAAGAGACAGAGTCACATGGAGGGCTCGCACCCAGTACAGGAGGTGGAACTGAGAAAGATCGATGTGGAAACTCTGATTCCCAGCCACCAACTCCATCCCTCTCCCTGGCCACTGTCTGAGGTTGAACCAGACTGATCGCAACCTCAGTGTCCTATTTGACCCCGAGATGACCTTCCGACCCCCATATCCTCTCCATCAAAGACCGCCTACTTCCACCTCCGTAACATCGCCCGTCTCCACCCCCACCTCAGATCATCTGCTGCTGAAACCCTCCTCCGTGCCTTTGTTACCTCCAGACTCGACTATTCCAATGCTCTCCTGGCCGGCCTCACCTTACACCCTCCATAAACTTGGAGCTCATCCAAAACTCTGCTGCCCGTATCCTAACTCACACCAAGTCCCGTTCACCCATCACCCTGTACTCACTGACCTACATTGGCTCCCGGTCCAGCAACGCCTAGATTTTAAAATTCTCATCATTGTTTTCAAATCCCTCCATGGCCTCGCTCCTCCCTATCTCTGTAACCTCCTCCAGCCATACATCCCTCCGAGATCTCTGCGCTCCTCCAATTCTGGCCTCTTGTCCACCCCCACTCGCTTCATCCCACCATTGGTGGATGTGCCAGGTGTCACGGGACAAGCCCCCTACAGACACAAGTAAAGGGTGCAGCGATGTGACTGAGCCCAGCCTGGCCCACAGTCCTTCCAATGAAACCTCTCTTGGAGCACCATTCTCAGAGAAGACCGAGTGTCCCAGCACAGTATCACAAGGCCCACTGCACAATGTATCAGTCTAAGGTCCAGGCTCCGAGGTGAAGTCCAATCCCCGTCCTCAGCACAACTAGCTCCCCCTCTCCAGGTGACAGATCCCATTCTCCAGTATGTTAAACAGCGGCAGAGTCTCACTGAGCAGCTGACAGGATCTTGGAGTTTGTTGCTCAGCAGACCAGGTTTAGAATCCTCCAGTTCTCCCTGTTTAAATTCATTCATTCCACTGCTACTGGGAACTATGGCTCAGAACTATTGTAGGTACATTTCATTAACTCAAGGGAACTGGATGCTGCAGCAAGTCAAACACCTTTAATAGAAGAAGAGGTCCCCAGGAGACTCATGTCTCACCATCACTGCAAGATCAGGGCTACAAAGTGACAAGACAAGTTCAGAACAAGTGATCAATACTTGGAGTGGGCTCTGGGTAGGGGGAGCGGGCGCGCCGTCAGTGGGCAGGGGGCGCGCCGTCAGGGGGCGCGGGCGCGCCGTCAGGGGGCGCGGGCGCGCCGTCAGGGGGCAGGGGGAGCGGGCGCGCCGTCAGGGGGCAGGGGGAGCGGGCGCGCCGTCAGGGGGCAGGGGGAGCGGGCGCGCCGTCAGGGGGCAGGGGGAGCGGGCGCGCCGTCAGGGGGCAGGGGGAGCGGGCGCGCCGTCAGGGGGGCAGGGGGAGCGGGCGCGCCGTCAGGGGGCAGGGGGGAGCGGGCGCGCCGTCAGGGGGCAGGGGGGAGCGGGCGCGCCGTCAGGGGGCAGGGGGAGCGGGCGCGCCGTCAGGGGGCAGGGGGAGCGGGCGCGCCGTCAGGGGGCAGGGGGAGCGGGCGCGCCGTCAGGGGGCAGGGGGAGCGGGCGCGCCGTCAGGGGGGCAGGGGGAGCGGGCGCGCCGTCAGGGGGCAGGGGGAGCGGGCGCGCCGTCAGGGGGCAGGGGGAGCGGGCGCGCCGTCAGGGGGCAGGGGGAGCGGGCGCGCCGTCAGGGGGCAGGGGGAGCGGGCGCGCCGTCAGGGGGCAGGGGGAGCGGGCGCGCCGTCAGGGGGCAGGGGGAGCGGGCGCGCCGTCAGGGGGCAGGGGGAGCGGGCGCGCCGTCAGGGGGCAGGGGGAGCGGGCGCGCCGTCAGGGGGCAGGGGGAGCGGGCGCGCCGTCAGGGGGCAGGGGGAGCGGGCGCGCCGTCAGTGGGCAGGGGGAGCGGGCGCGCCGTCAGTGGGCAGGGGGAGCGGGCGCGCCGTCAGGGGGCAGGGGGAGCGGGCGCGCCGTCAGGGGGCAGGGGGAGCGGGCGCGCCGTCAGGGGGCAGGGGGAGCGGGCGCGCCGTCAGGGGGCAGGGGGAGCGGGCGCGCCGTCAGGGGGCAGGGGGAGCGGGCGCGCCGTCAGGGGGCAGGGGGAGCGGCAGCAGCCGTCAGGGGGCAGGGGGAGCGGGCGCGCCGTCAGGGGGCAGGGGGAGCGGGCGCGCCGTCAGGGGGCAGGGGGAGCGGGCGCGCCGTCAGGGGGCAGGGGGAGCGGGCGCGCCGTCAGGGGGCAGGGGGAGCGGGCGCGCCGTCAGGGGGCAGGGGGAGCGGGCGCGCCGTCAGGGGGCAGGGGGAGCGGGCGCGCCGTCAGGGGGCAGGGGGAGCGGGCGCGCCGTCAGGGGGCAGGGGGAGCGGGCGCGCCGTCAGGGGGCAGGGGGAGCGGGCGCGCCGTCAGGGGGCAGGGGGAGCGGGCGCGCCGTCAGTGGGCAGGGGGAGCGGGCGCGCCGTCAGTGGGCAGGGGGAGCGGGCGCGCCGTCAGTGGGCAGGGGGAGCGCCGTCAGTGGGCAGGGGGAGCGGGCGCGCCGTCAGTGGGCAGGGGGAGCGGGCGCGCCGTCAGTGGGCAGGGGGAGCGGGCGCGCCGTCAGTGGGCAGGGGGAGCGGGCGCGCCGTCAGTGGGCAGGGGGAGCGGGCGCACCGTCAGTGGGCAGGGGGAGCGGGCGCACCGTCAGTGGGCAGGGGGAGCGGGCTCACCGTCAGTGGGCAGGGGGAGCGGGCACACCGTCAGTGGGCAGGGGGAGCGGGCACACCGTCAGTGGGCAGGGGGAGCGGGCACACCGTCAGTGGGCAGGGGGAGCGGGCACACCGTCAGTGGGCAGGGGAGCGGGCACACCGTCAGTGGGCAGGGGGAGCGGGCACACCGTCAGTGGGCAGGGGGAGCGGGCACACCGTCAGTGGGCAGGGGGAGCGGGCACACCGTCAGTGGGCAGGGGGAGCGGGCACACCGTCAGTGGGCAGGGGGAGCGGGCACACCGTCAGTGGGCAGGGGGAGCGGGCACACCGTCAGTGGGCAGGGGGAGCGGGCACACCGTCAGTGGGCAGGGGGAGCGGGCACACCGTCAGTGGGCAGGGGGAGCGGGCACACCGTCAGTGGGCAGGGGGAGCGGGCACACCGTCAGTGGGCAGGGGGAGCGGGCACACCGTCAGTGGGCAGGGGGAGCGGGCACACCTCTCTTGCGACAGTTAGACACGGGGGAGTTGAGAAATCAGCTCTCTGAGCAAGGAGGAGCCAGAGAGGCTGAATGGCCTCCCGGTGGTTTTAATATACAAGTATATCTTTTTGATGTGGGAGAGCAGCGATGAATGGTGAGCAGCAGGAGAGTGAAAGGAGGTGACTCGTGATCAAATCGAGAAGGAGGGAAGCTTCACTCTCTACCTGACCGGACCTGAGCGCGCTCGACACTGATGGTGGGTTTAAAAAACTGTTCCTTGCCACAAAACAAGCTTCTATTGACAGATCTCCTGTGTATTAAACCATAGTTGACCAATGCTAGACCATGACTAAGAGTTATTCCCCCGCGCCACTGGAGGTTGTGTCTTTTACAGACTCTCTCATGGAACTCAGCTTTCATTGAGTGAGAAATCTACACAAACGTCAAGTGAAAAAGCAGCGAGCCAGTGACGAAACTCAGTACAGCCCCTCCCGATACCCCGAGCTCACAGTTCCTGCGGTTTACACAAGATATACAGCACAGAAACAGGCCATTCGGCCCAACCAGTCCATGCCGGCGTTTATGCTCCACTCGAGCCTCCTCCAGTCTTTCCTCATCTAACTCTATCAGCATATCCCTGCTCCCTCATATGCTTATCTAACCGCCCCTTAAATGCATCGAAACCATTTGTCTCAACCACTCCCTGTGGTAGCGAGTTCCACATTCTCACCACTCTCTGGGCAAAGAAGCTTCTTCTGAATTCCCGATTTGATTTCTTGGTGACTATCTTATATTGATGGCCTCAAGTTTTGCTCTTCCCCAAAAGTGGAAACATCTCTGTCTAAAATTATGAAAGGTTTTGATAGAGTAAAGACCTCTAGTAGGTCACTCCTCAGCCTTCTCTTTAAGAGAAGAGAGCCAGCCTGTTCATCCTTTCCCGATAGTATAACCTCGCCGTTCTGGGATCTTCTCTGCAGCCTCTCCAGTGCCTCGATATCCTTTTACAATATGGCGACCAGAATCTCCACATGTGGTCTAAGCAAGGTTTGATACAAGTTTAGCGTAACTTCTCTACTTTTCAATTCTATCCCTCTAGAAATAAACAAAGCAGCAACTTGCATTTATATAGCGCCTTTAACGTAGCAAACCGTCCCAAGGCGATTAACAAGAGCCATATCGATAAAAACATTTAACACAGAGCCACATGAGGAGATATTGGGGCAGATGACCAAAAGCTTGGTCAAAGAGGAAGGTTTTAAGGAGCGCCTTAAAGGAGGAGAGAGATGTAGAGAGGCGGAGAGGTTTAGGGAGGGAATTCCAGAATTTAGCACCAAGACAGCTGAAAGCACGGCCGCCAATGGTGGAGCGATTAAAATCGAGGGATGTTCAAGAAAGAGGCCAGAATTGGAGGAGCGCAGAGATCTCGGAGGGTGAAAGGGTTGGAGGAGGTTACAGAGATGGTGAGGGGCGAGGCCATGGAGGGATTTGAAAACAAGGATGAGAATTTTCAAATCGCGGCATTGTCGGACTGGGAGCCAGTGCAGGGTCAGCCAGCGCAGGGGGGGCGAGGGGTCGGTCAGCCAGCGCAGGGGTGAGGGGTCAGCCAGCACAGGGGTGAGGGGTCAGCCAGCACAGGGGTGAGGGGTGAACCTGGTTTGGTGCGAGTTCAGCTGCTGTTAAACTCCACTGAGTGAATTCATACCTCAGGCCTGGGCTGACGAGTTCGAGGATGATTCTCCTCTTTCAGCAGCTGTGGAAAGAAAAGATTTCTGTCAAAGAGCTATTTTAGAACAGGGAGGCGCAGAGAGGGAGGGAGGCGCAGAGAGGGAGGGAGGCGCAGAGAGGGAGGGAGGCGCAGAGAGGGAGGGAGGCGCAGAGAGGGAGGGAGGCGCAGAGAGGGAGGGAGGCGCAGAGAGGGAGGGAGGCGCAGAGAGGGAGGGAGGCGCAGAGAGGGAGGGAGGCGCAGAGAGGGAGGGAGGCGCAGAGAGGGAGGGAGGCGCAGAGAGGGAGGGAGGCGCAGAGAGGGAGGGAGGCGCAGAGAGGGAGGGAGGCGCAGAGAGGGAGGGAGGCGCAGAGAGGGAGGGAGGCGCAGAGAGGGAGGGAGGCGCAGAGAGGGAGGGAGGCGCAGAGAGGGAGGGAGGCGCAGAGAGGGAGGGAGGCGCAGAGAGGGAGGGAGGCGCAGAGAGGGAGGGAGGCGCAGAGAGGGAGGGAGGCGCAGAGAGGGAGGGAGGCGCAGAGAGGGAGGGAGGCGCAGAGAGGGAGGGAGACAGAGACACAGATCCTTGTACTATTTGCACACTTACGGTTTGCTGGGTTGTAACCAGATTTCTTCTCTCCTACAAGAGACAGAAACAGACAGAACTTCAGTCATAAACAGCTCCCCACCACAACCCCCCCCCACCCCTCGCACACACAGGGGGAACTTCAGTTACATCGCGCACACACACAGGGGGAATGACCAGATTACCTGAGCTCACACAGGAGGCTCCACTCCTCACCCGAGAAAGAGGCATCAGGCAATATCTCCCCTAACTCCAGCCTATTGCTCCCCATTCAGCCCACTCCCCTCGCTGCTCCCCATGCTGGCCCCACTCCCCTCACAGGCCCCAGTCCCCTCGCTGCTCCCCGGGCCCCCCCCCTCACTCCCCCGGGCAGGGTCCCCGGGCCCCCCTCACTCCCCCGGGTCCCCCCCCTCACTCCCTGTACATCACTGGACTGTGTGCGAGTTTCCCACATGTGATGGGGAAGTCTCGAATGTTCTGACACTTGTGCTGTAACATTTAGCTGCTCATACCCGAGAATGACAGACCCTGCCCTGATTTCCTACCTCTCCTCTTCCACACAACGGCACCGATGACAAGAGCAATCAGGGCGACGGCCCCAATCACAATTCCAACAATCAAACCGAGATTTGTTCCCTCTGGAGACCCTGGGAATGTCCCGTCTGTGGGGGAATGAGAAGGTCAATGAATAACCACAGTCGCTGATCATTAGCAAGCAACTGCACCAAAGCCGTGCCCGAGATTGAATTAGATTAGAGGCTGTGATGTGATGGGCAGTCTGACCAGAGCATGTTGTAGGTTAGAAAGGTTCTTTTCATATTCCTGTTTGCAGCTCTTACTATCTTCTTTGTCTTCCTTTGCTGTTCTTTATTTCTCTCCCAGTCCGCTGAATCCACACTATTCTTTGCACTTTTGTATGCTCTTTCCTTGTTATCTCCCCTCTGTCGACCATGGCTGTTTTATTTGGTAAGTAGAGCTCTTTCCCATTAGGAGTATATACTGGTCCTGTATCATGCTGAATTCTTTCTTCAACACCTCCCACTGTTCATCTGTAGTTTCACCCACTAACAGTTTTGACCAGTTTGCTGTCGTCAGTCTGTCTCATCCTGTTAAAGTTAGCCGTACCAAAATCTAGAATCTTAGTAACTGTGTTACGTTTCTCCTTTTCAGACCCAACATTGAATTTGACCGTATTATGGTCACTGTTAGATAAATGTTCCCTTACTGTTAGATTAACTATGTCTGACTCATTACTAAATCTCGGATGGCCCGCCCTCTTGTTGGGGCGAGAACATATTGCTCCCAAAAACTCTCGAATGCACTCAAGAAATTCTCGATCTTTCTGCTCTTCCTCTTCCCAATCTATGAAAATGAAAGTCTCCCATTAAATAACTCTGCTGTTGCTGCAAGCCTCTCTAATCTCTGAATCCATACATTCTGCTGTTATCAGGAGGCCTGTGGACAACTCCCATTACAGTTTAATGTCCTCTCTTATTCCTCAATTCTAACCACAGTCTCTGCTGATTGCTTTCCCTTACCTATATCCTCTTTTGCTAATGTTGTAATAATGCAGGACAAAATTAATTGTCACTTGGAAAAACATGGGTTAATAAATTGACAGCCAGCACGGATTTGTTAAAGGCAAATCGTGTCTGACAAACTTGACTGAGTTCTTTGATGAAGTAACGGAGAGGGTTGATGAGGGTAGTGTGGTTGATGTTGTGTATGTGGACTTTGAAAAGGCATTTGATAAAGTGCCACATAATAGACTCGCTGGTAAAATTAACGCCCATGGGATTAAAGGGCAGTGGCTGCGTGGATACGAAATTGGCTAAGAGACAGAAAGCAGAGAGTAATGGTGAATGGTTGTTTCTCAGACTGGAAGCAGTATAGAGTGGTAACCCCCCAGGGGTCGGTATTGAAACCACTGCCCTTTGATATAGATTAATGAACTGGACTTGGGTATACAGGGCATAATTTCAAAGTTTGCAGATGACACGAAACTTGGAAATGCAGGAAACAGTGAGGAGGATACTAACAGACTTCAGGAGGACAGACAGATTGGGGAAATGGGCAGGCACATGGCAGATGAAGTTTAATGCAGAGAAGTGTGAAGTGATTGATTTTGGAAGGCAGAATGAGGAGAGGTGATTAGACCCACTGACAGACACTGCCCCTGCAGTCGCTGTTCCTCTTACCCCAGTGTCTGATCTCCACTCCTACTTTGTCGCCCTGATCATACTGACAGGAGTAGGTGGCTCCTTCATCGAGCGTGATCTGAGCCCATCTCGTGAGCTGGTAGGTGCCATCGTGGTTGGGCAGGATGCCAGTGGACTCCGTGTCCGTGATCGGCTGGCCATTTCTCAGGAGGGTGACTTCAATATCGCGAGGGTAAAAGCCCGTGACGAGACAGGAGAGTTCGGTCGGTCTAATATTGGAGGCCTTGTTCACAGAAGGAAACACTCGAGGAGCAACTGAGAGAATAAAGCAGATCAGAGCCAAGTCAGTGAGAGACGGGAACACTACATCCCCCTCACACTCTGTCCCTCCCTCCTCCCCTTCACCGACCCCCCCCTCCACGGTCCCCCATCCATCCTCCCCCCGCTCCTCTTCCCCTCCCCCCCTCCTCCACCTCTTCCCCCTCTCCTCCTCCCCTCTTCCACCTCTTCCCCCTCCTCCTCCACCTCTCCCCCATCCATCCATCTCCACTCGTCCCTCCTCCCCCTCACCGCCCCGTCCCTCCTCCGCCCCGCCCCTCCTCCCCGTCCCTCCTCCCCTCACCGGCCCCGTCACTCCTCCCCTCACCC
>JASTWF010001671.1:0-66088 GCA_030390025.1 Squalus acanthias | reverse complement strand
GTTTGATGGGACAGTGCAGAGAGCTTTAATCTTTATATAACCCGTGCTGTTATTGCCCGGGGAATGTTTGATGGACAGTGCAGAGAGCTTTAATCATTATATAACCCGTGCTGTTATTGCCCTGGGAATGTTTGATGGGACAGTGCAGAGAGCTTTAATCTTTATATAACCCGTGCCTGTTATTGCCCTGGGAATGTTTGATGGGACAGTGCAGAGAGCTTTAATCTTTATATAACCCGTGCTGTTATTGCCCGGGGAATGTTTGATGGGACAGTGCAGAGAGCTTTAATCTTTATATAACCCGTGCTGTTATTGCCCGGGAATGTTTGATGGGACAGTGCAGAGAGCTTTAATCTTTATATAACCCGTGCTGTTATTGCCCTGGGAATGTTTGATTGGACAGTGCAGAGAGCTTTAATCTTTATATAACCCGTGCTGTTATTGCCCTGGGAATGTTTGATTGGACAGTGCAGAGAGCTTTAATCTTTATACAACCCGTGCTGTTATTGCCCTGGGAATGTTTGATGGGACAGTGCAGAGAGCATTAATCTTTATATAACCCGTGCTGTTGTTGCCCGGGGAATGTTTGATGGGACAGTGCAGAGAGCTTTAATCTTTATATAACCGGGCTGTTATTGCTCTGGGAATGTTTGATGAGACAGTGCAGAGAGCTTTAATCTTTATATAACCCGTGCTGTTATTGCCGGGGAATGTTTGATGGGACAGTGCAGAGAGCTTTAATCTTTATATAACCCGTGCTGTTATTGCCCGGGGAATGTTTGATGGGACAGTGCAGAGAGCTTTAATCTTTATATAACCCGTGCTGTTCTTGCCCTGGGAATGTTTGATGGGACAGTGCAGAGAGCTTTAATCTTTATATAAACCGTGCTTTTATTGCCCTGGGAATGTTTGATGGGACAGTGCAGAGAGCTTTAATCTTTATATAACCCGTGCTGTTATTGCCCGGGGAATGTTTGATGGGACAGTGCAGAGAGCTTTAATCTTTATATAACCCGTGCTGTTATTGCCCTGGGAATGTTTGATTGGGACAGTGCAGAGAGCTTTAATCTTTATATAACCCGTGCTGTTATTGCCCTGGGAATGTTTGATGGGACAGTGCAGAGAGCTTTAATCTTTATATAACCCGTGCTGTTATTGCCCAGGGAATGTTTGATGGGACAGTGCAGAGAGCTTTAATCTTTATATAACCCGTGCTGTTATTGCCCGGGGAATGTTTGATGGGACAGTGCAGAGAGCTTTAATCTTTATATAACCCGTGCTGTTATTGCCCGGGGAATGTTTGATGGGACAGTGCAGAGAGCTTTAATCTTTATATAACCCGTGCTGTTATTGCCCTGGGAATGTTTGATGGGACAGTGCAGAGAGCTTTAATCTTTATATAACCCGTGCTGTTATTGCCCTGGGAATGTTTGATGGGACAGTGCAGAGAGCTTTAATCTTTATATAACCCGTGCTGTTATTGCCCTGGGAATGTTTGATGGGACAGTGCAGAGAGCTTTAATCTTTATATAACCCGTGCTGTTATTGCCCGGGGAATGTTTGATGGGACAGTGCAGAGAGCTTTAATCTTTATATAACCCGTGCTGTTATTGCCCTGGGAATGTTTGATGGGACAGTGCAGAGTGCTTTAATCTTTATATAACCCGTGCTGTTATTGCCCTGGGAATGTTTGATTGGGACAGTGCAGAGAGCTTTAATCTTTATATAACCCGTGCTGTTATTGCCCTGGGAATGTTTGATGGGTCAGTGCAGAGAGCTTTAATCTTTATATAACCCGTGCTGTTATTGCCCTGGGAATGTTTGATGGGACAGTGCAGAGAGCTTTAATCTTTATATAAGCCGTGCTGTTATTGCCCTGGGAATGTTTGATTGGGACAGTGCAGAGAGCTTTAATCTTTATATAACCCGTGCTGTTATTGCCCGGGGAATGTTTGATGGGACAGTGCAGAGAGCTTTAATCTTTATATAACCCGTGCTGTTATTGCCCTGGGAATGTTTGATGGGACAGTGCAGAGAGCTTTAATCTTTATATAACCCGTGCTGTTATTGCTCTGGTAATGTTTGATGGGATAGTGCAGAGTGCTTTAATCTTTATATATCCCGTGCTGTTATTGCCCTGGGAATGTTTGATGGGACAGTACAGAGAGCTTTAATCTTTATATAACCCGTGCTGTTATTGCCCTGGGAATGTTCGATGGGACAGTGCAGAGAGCTTTAATCTTTATATAATCCGTGCTGTTATTGCCCGGGGAATGTTTGATGGGACATTGCAGAGAGCTTTAATCTTTATATAACCCGTGCTGTTATTGCCCTGGGTTTGTTTGATGGGACAGTGCAGAGAGCTTTAATCTTTATATAACCCGTGCTGTTATTGCCCTGGGAATGTTTGATGGGACAGTGCAGAGAGCTTTAATCTTTATATTATCCGTGCTGTTATTGCTCTGGGAATGTTTGATTGGGACAGTGCAGAGAGCGTTAATCTTCATATAATCCGTGCTGTTATTGCCCGGGGAATGTTTGATGGGACAGTGCAGAGAGCTTTAATCTTTATATAACCCGTGCTGTTATTGCCCGGGGAATGTTTGATGGGACAGTGCAGAGAGCTTTAATCTTTATATAACACGTGATATTATTGCCCGGTGAATGTTTGATGGGACAGTGCAGAGAGCTTTAATCATTATATAACCCGTGCTGTTATTGCCCTGGGAATATTTGATGGGACAGTGCAGAGAGCTTTAATCTTTATATAACCCGTGCTCTTATTGCACTGGTAATGTTTGACGGGACAGTGCAGAAAGCTTTAATCTTTATATAACCCGTGCTGTTATTGCCGGAGGAATGTTTGATGGGACAGTGCAGAGAGCTTTAATCTTTATATAACCCGTGCTGTTATTGCTCTGGGAATGTTTGATGAGACAGTGCAGAGAGCTTTAATCTTTATATAACCCGTGCTGTTATTGCCCGGGGAATGTTTGATGGGACAGTGCAGAGAGCTTTAATCTTTATATAACCCGTGCTGTTATTGCCCGGGGAATGTTTGATGGGACAGTGCAGAGAGCTTTAATCTTTATATAACCCGTGCTGTTATTGCCCGGGGAATGTTTGATGGGACAGTGCAGAGAGCTTTAATCTTTATATAACCCGTGCTGTTATTGCCCTGGGAATGTTTGATGGGACAGTGCAGAGAGCTTTAATCTTTATATAACCCGTGCTGTTATTGCCCGGGGAATGTTTGATGGGACAGTGCAGAGAGCTTTAATCTTTATATAACCCGTGCTGTTATTGCCCGGGGAATGTTTGATGGGACAGTGCAGAGAGCTTTAATCTTTATATAACCCGTGCTGTTATTGCCCTGGGAATGTTTGATGGGACAGTGCAGAGAGCTTTAATCTTTATATAACCCGTGCTGTTATTGCCCTGGGAATGTTTGATGGGACAGTGCAGAGAGCTTTAATCTTTATATAACCCGTGCTGTTATTGCCCTGGGAATGTTTGATGGGACAGTGCAGAGAGCTTTAATCTTTATATAACCCGTGCTGTTATTGCCCTGGGAATGTTTGATGGGACAGTGCAGAGAGCTTTAATCTTTATATAACCCGTGCTGTTATTGCCCGGGGAATGTTTGATGGGACAGTGCAGAGAGCTTTAATCTTTATATAACCCGTGCTGTTATTGCCCTGGGAATGTTTGATGGGACAGTGCAGAGAGCTTTAATCTTTATATAACCCGTGCTTTTATTGCCCAGGGAATGTTTGATGGGACAGTGCAGAGAGCTTTAATCTTTATATAACCCGTGCTGTTATTGCCCGGGGAATGTTTGATGGGACAGTGCAGAGAGCTTTAATCTTTATATAACCCGTGCTGTTATTGCCCGGGGGAATGTTTGATGGGACAGTGCAGAGAGCTTTAATCTTTATATAACCCGTGCTGTTATTGCCCTGGGAATTTTTGATTGGGACAGTGCAGAGAGCTTTAATCTTTATGTAACCCGTGCTGTTATTGCCCTGGGAATGTTTGATGGGACAGTGCAGAGAGCTTTAATCTTTATATAACACGTGCTGTTATTGCCCGGGGAATGTTTGATGGGACAGTGCAGACAGCTTTAATCTTTATATAACCCGTGCTGTTATTGCTCTGGGAATGTTTGATGGGACCGTGCAGAGTGCTTTAATCTTTATATAACCCGTGCTGTTATTGCCCTGGGAATTTTTGATTGGGACAGTGCAGAGAGCTTTAATCTTTATATAACCCGTCCTGTTATTGCCCTGGGAATGTTTGATGGGTCAGTGCAGAGAGCTTTAATCTTTATATAAACCGTGCTGTTATTGCCCTGGGAATGTTTGATGGGACAGTGCAGAGAGCTTTAATCTTTATATAAGCCGTGCTGTTATTGCCCTGGGAATGTTTGATGGGACAGTGCAGAGAGCTTTAATATTTATATAACCCGTGCTGTTATTGCCCTGGGAATGTTTGATGGGACAGTGCAGAGAGCTTTAATCTTTATATAACCCGTGCTGTTATTGCCCTGGGAATGTTTGATGGGACAGTGCAGAGTGCTTTAATCTTTATATAACCCGTGCTGTTATTGCCCTGGGAATGTTTGATGGGACAGTGCAGAGAGCTTTAATCTTTATATAACCCGTGCTGTTATTGCCCTGGGAATGTTTGATGGGACAGTGCAGAGAGCTTTAATCTTTATATAACCCGTGCTGTTATTGCCCAGGGAATGTTTGATGGGACAGTGCAGAGAGCTTTAATCTTTATATAACCCGTGCTGTTATTGCCCTGGGAATGTTAGATTGGGACAGTGCAGAGAGCTTTAATCTTTATATAACCCGTGCTGTTATTGCCCTGGGAATGTTTGATGGGACAGTGCAGAGAGCTTTAATCTTTATATAACCCGTGCTGTTATTGCCCTGGGAATGTTTGATTGGGACAGTGCAGAGAGCTTTAATCTTTATATAACCCGTGCTGTTATTGCCCGGGGAATGTTTGATGGGACAGTGCAGAGAGCTTTAATCTTTATATAACCCGTGCTGTTATTGCCCTGGAATGTTTGATGGGACAGTGCAGAGAGCATTAATCTTTCTATAACCCGTGCTGTTATTGCCCTGGGAATGTTTGATGGGACAGTGCAGAGAGCTTTAATCTTTATATAACCCGTGCTGTTATTGCCCTGGGAATGTTTGATGGGACAGTGCAGAGAGCTTTAATCTTTATATAACCCGTGCTGTTATTGCCCGGGGAATGTTTGATGGGACAGTGCAGAGAGCTTTAATCTTTATATAACCCGTGCTGTTATTGCCCGGGGAATGTTTGATGGGACAGTGCAGAGAGCTTTAATCTTTATATAACCTGTGCTGTTATTGCCCTGTGCATGTTTGATGGGACAGTGCAGAGAGATTTAATCTTTATTTAACCCGCGCTGTTATTGCCCGGGGAATGTTTGATGGGACAGTGCAGAGACCTTTAATCAGTTTAAAAAGAACCCGTGCTGTTATTGCCCTGGGAATGTTTGATGGGACAGTGCAGAGAGCTTTAATCTTTATATAACCCGTGCTGTTATTGCCCGGGGAATGTTTGATGGGACAGTGCAGAGAGCTTTAATCTTTATATAACCCGTGCTGTTATTGCCCTGGGAATGTTTGATGGGACAGTGCAGAGAGCTTTAATCTTTATATAACCCGTGCTGTTATTGCCCGGGGAATGTTTATGGGACAGTGCAGAGAGCTTTAATCTTTATATAACCCGTGCTGTTATTGCCCTGGGAATGTTTGATGGGACAGTGCAGAGAGCTTTAATCTTTATATAACCCGTGCTGTTATTGCTCTGGGAATGTTTGATGAGACAGTGCAGAGAGCTTTAATCTTTATATAACCCGTGCTGTTATTGCCCGGGGAATGTTTGATGGGACAGTGCAGACGAGCTTTAATCTTTATATAACCGTGCTGTTATTGCCCGGGGAATGTTTGATGGGACAGTGCAGAGAGCTTTAATCTTTATATAACCCGTGCTGTTATTGCCCGGGAATGTTTGATGGGACAGTGCAGAGAGCTTTAATCTTTATATAACCCGTGCTGTTATTGCACTGGGAATGTTTGACTGGACAGTGCAGAGAGCTTTAATCTTTATATAACCCGTGCTGTTATTGCCCTGGGAATGTTTGATTGGACAGTGCAGAGAGCTTTAATCTTTATATAACCCGTGCTGTTATTGCCCAGGGAATGTTTGATGGGACAGTGCAGAGAGCTTTAATCTTTATATAACCGGTGCTTTTATTGCCCGGGGAATGTTTGATGGGACAGTGCAGAGAGCTTTAATCTTTATATAACCCGTGCTGTTATTGCCCTGGGAATGTTTGATGGGACAGTGCAGAGAGCTTTAATCTTTATATAACCCGTGCTGTTATTGCCCTGGGAATGTTTGATGGGACAGTGCAGAGAGCTTTAATCTTTATATAACCCGTGCTGTTATTGCCCGGGGAATGTTTGATGGGAAGTGCAGAGAGCTTTAATCTTTATATAACCCGTGCTGTTATTGCCCGGGGAATGTTTGATGGGACAGTGCAGAGAGCTTTAATCTTTATATAACCCGTGCTGTTATTGCCCTGGGAATGTTTGATGGGACAGTGCAGAGAGCTTTAATCTTTATATAACACGTGCTGTTATTGCCCTGGGAATGTTTGATTGGGACAGTGCAGAGAGCTTTAATCTTTATATAACCCGTGCTGTTATTGCCCTGGGAATGTTTGATGGGACAGTGCAGAGAGCTTTAATCTTTATATAACCCGTGCTGTTATTGCCCTGGGAATGTTTGATGGGACAGTGCAGAGAGCTTTAATCTTTATATAACCCGTGCTGTTATTGCCCGGGAATGTTTGATGGGACAGTGCAGAGAGCTTTAATCTTTATATAACCCGTGCTGTTATTGCCCGGGGAATGTTTGATGAGACAGTGCAGAGAGCTTTAATCTTTATATAACCCGTGCTGTAATTGCCCGGGGAATGTTTGATGGGACAGAGCAGAGAGCTTTAATCTTTATGTAACCCGTGCTGTTATTGCCCGGGAATGTTTGATGGGACAGTGCAGAGAGCTTTAATCTTTATATAACCCGTGCTGTTATTGCCCTGGGAATGTTTGATGGGACAGTGCAGAGAGCTTTAATCTTTATATAACCCGTGCTGTTATTGCCCGGGGAATGTTTGATGGGACAGTGCAGAGAGCTTTAATCTTTATATAACCCGTGCTGTTATTGCCCTGGGAATGTTTGATGGGACAGTGCAGAGAGCTTTAATCTTTATATAACCCGTGCTGTTATTCGCCCGGGGAATGTTTGATGGGACAGTGCAGAGAGCTTTAATCTTTATATAACCCGTGCTGTTATTGCCCTGGGAATGTTTGATGGGACAGTGCAGAGAGCTTTAATCTTTATATAACCCGTGCTGTTATTGCCCGGGGAATGTTTGATGGGACAGTGCAGAGAGCTTTAATCTTTATATAACCCGTGCTGTTATTGCCCGGGGAATGTTTGATGGGACAGTGCAGAGAGCTTTAATCTTTATATAACCCGTGCTGTTATTGCCCTGGGAATGTTTGATTGGACAGTGCAGAGAGCTTTAATCTTTATATAACCCGTGCTGTTATTGCTCTGGGAATGTTTGATGGGACAGTGCAGAGAGCTTTAATCTTTATATAACCTGTGCTGTTATTGCCTGGGAATGTTTGATTGGACGGTGCAGAGAGCTTTAATCTTTATATAACCCGTGCTGTTATTGCCCAGGGAATGTTTGATGGGACAGTGCAGAGAGCTTTAATCTTTATATAATCCGTGCTGTTATAGCCCGGGGAATGTTTGATGGGACAGTGCAGAGAGCTTTAATCTTTATATAACCCGTGCTGTTATTGCCCGGGGAATGTTTGATGGGACAGTGCAGAGAGCTTTAATCTTTATATAACCCGTGCTGTTATTGCCCGGGGAATGTTTGAGGGGACAGTGCAGAGAGCTTTAATCTTTATATAACCCGTGCTGATATTGCCCGGGGAATGTTTGAGGGGACAGTGCAGAGAGCTTAAATCTTGATATAAACCGTGCTGATATTGCCCGGGGAATGTTTGATGGGACAGTGCAGAGAGCTTTAATCTTTATATAACCCTTGCTGTTATTGCCCTGGGTTTGTTTGATGGGACAGTGCAGAGAGATTTAATCTTTATATAACACGTGCTGTTATTGCTCTGGGAATGTTTGATGGGACAGTGCAGAGAGCTTTAATCTTTATATAACCCGTGCTGTTATTGCCCGGGGAATGTTTGATGGGACAGTGCAGAGAGCTTTAATCTTTATATAACCCGTGCTGTTATTGCCCGGGGAATGTTTGATGAGACAGTGCAGAGACCTTTAATTTTTATGTAACCCGTGCTATAATTGCCCGGGGAATGTTTGATTGGACAGAGCAGAGAGCTTCAATCTTTATGTAACCCGTGCTGTTATTGCCCGCGGAATGGTTGATGGGACAGTGCGGAGAGCTTTAATCTTTATATAACCCGTGCTGTTATTGCCCTGGGAATGTTTGATGGGACAGTGCAGAGAGCTTTAATCTTTATATAACCCGTGCTGTTATTGCCCGGGGAATGTTTGATGGGACAGTGCAGAGAGCTTTAATCTTTATATAACCCGTGCTGTTATTGCCCTGGGAATGTTTGATGGGACAGTGCAAAGAGCTTTAATCTTTATATAACCCGTGCTGTTATTGCCCTGGGAATGTTTGATGGGACAGTGCAGAGAGCTTCAATCTTTATATAATCCGTGCTGTTATTGCACTGGGAATGTTTGACGGGACAGTGCAGAAAGCTTTACTCTTTATATAACCCGTGCTGTTATTGCCCGGGGAATGTTTGATGGGACAGTGCAGAGAGCTTTAATCTTTATATAACCCGTGCTGTTATTGCCCTGGGAATGTTTGATTGGACAGTGCAGAGAGCTTTAATCTTTATATAACCTGTGCTGTTAATGCCTGGGAATGTTTGATTGGACGGTGCAGAGAGCTTTAATCTTTATATAACCCGTGCTGTTATTGCCCGGGGAATGTTTCATGGGACAGTGCAGAGAGCTTTAATCTTTATATAACCCGTGCTGTTATTGCCCGGGGAATGTTTGATGGGACAGTGCAGAGAGCTTTAATCTTTATATAATCCGTGCTGTTATAGCCCGGGGAATGTTTCATGGGACAGTGCAGAGAGCTTTATTCTTTATATAACCCGTGCTGTTATTGCCCGGGGAATGTTTGAGGGGACAGTGCAGAGAGCTTTAATCTTTATATAAATCGTGCTGATATTGCCAGGGGAATGTTTGATGGGACATTGCAGAGAGCTTTAATCTTTATATAACCCTTGCTGTTATTGCCCTGGGTTTGTTTGATGGGACAGTGCAGAGAGCTTTAATCTTTATATAACACGTGCTGTTATAGCCCGGGGAATGTTTGATGGGACAGTGCAGAGAGCTTTAATCTTTATATCACCCGTGCTGTTATAGCCCGGGGAATGTTTGATGGGACAGTGCAGAGAGCTTTAATCTTTACGTAACCCGTGCTGTTATTGCCCGGGGAATGTTTGATGGGACAGTGCAGAGAGCTTTAATCTTTATATAACCCGTGCTGTTATTGCCCCGGGAATGTTTGATTGGACAGTACAGAGAGCTTTAATCTTTATATAACCCGTGCTGTTATTGCCCGGGGAATGTTTGATGGGACAGTGCAGAGAGCTTTAATCATTATATAACCCGTGCTGTTATTGCCCTGGGAATGTTTGATGGGACAGTGCAAAGAGCTTTAATCTTTATATAACCCGTGCTGTTATTGCCCTGGGAATGTTTGATGGGACTGTGCAGAGAGCTTTAATCTTTATATAACCCGTTCTGTTATTGCCCTGGGAATATTTGATGGAACAGTGCAGAGAGCTTTAATCTTTATATAACCCGTGCTGTTATTGCCCGGGGAATGTTTGATGGGACAGTGCCGAGAGCTTTAATCTTTATATAACCGTGCTGTGAATGCCCTGGGAATGTTTGATGGGACAGTGCAGAGAGCTTTAATCTTTATATAACCCGTGCTGTTATTGCCCAGGGAATGTTTGATGGGACAGTGCAGAGAGCTTTAATCTTTATATAGCCGGTGCTATTATTGCCCGGGGAATGTTTGATGGGACAGTGCAGAGAGCTTTAATCTTTATATAACCCGTGCTATTATTGCCCTGGGAATGTTTGATGGGACAGTGCAGAGAGCTTTAATCTTTATATAACCCGTGCTGTTATTGCCCTGGGAATGTTTGATGGGACAGTGCAGAGAGCTTTAATCTTTATATAACCCGTGCTGTTATTGCCCGGGGAATGTTTGATGGGACAGTGCAGGGAGCTTTAATCTTTATATAACCCGTGCTGTTATTGCCCTGGGAATGTTTGGTGGGACAGTGCAGAGAGTTTAATCTATATATAACCCGTGCTGTAATTGCCCGGGGAATGTTTGATGGGACAGTGCAGAGAGCTTTAATCTTTATATAACCCGTGCTGTTATTGCCCTGGGAATGTTTGATAGGAAAGTGCCGAGAGCTTTAATCTTTATATAACCCGTGCTGTTAATGCCCGGGGAATGTTTGATGGGACAGTGCAGAGAGCTTTAATCTTGATATAACCTGTGCTGTTATTGCCCTGGGAATTTTTGATGGGACAGTGCAGAGAGCTTTAATCTTTATATAACCCGTGCTGTTATTGCCCTGGGAATGTTTGATGGGACAGTGCAGAGAGCTTTAATCTTGATATAACCTGTGCTGTTATTGCCCTGGGAATTTTTGATGGGACAGTGCCGAGAGCTTTATTCTTTATATAACCCGTGCTGTTATTACCCTGGGAATGTTTGATGGGAAAGTGCAGAGAGCTTTAATGTTTACATAATCCGTGCTGTTATTGCCCTGAGAATGTTTGATGGGACAGTGCAGAGATCTTTAATCTTTATAAAACCAGTGCTGTTTTTGCCCTGGGAGTGTTTGATGGGACAGTGCAGAGAGCTTTAATCTTTATATAACCCGTGCTGTTATTGCCCTGGGAATATTTGATGGGACAGTACAGAGAGCTTTAATCTTTATATAACCTGTGCTGTTATTGCCCTTGGAAGGTTTGATGGGACAGTGCAGAGAGCTTTAATCTTTATATAACCCGTGCTGTTATTGCCCTGGGAATGTTTGAAGGGGCAGTGCAGAGAACTTTAATCTTTATATAACACGTGCTGTTATTGCTCTGGGAATGTTTGATGGGACAGTGCAGAGAGCTTTAATCTTTATATGACCCGTGCTGTTATTGCCCTGGGAATGTTTGATGGGACAGTGCAGAGAGCTTTAATATTTATATAACCCGTGCTGTTATTGCCCTGGGAATGTTTGATGGGACAGGGCAGACGGAGCTTTAATCTTTATATAATCCGTGCTGTTATTGCCCGGGGAATGTTTGATGGGACAGTGCAGAGAGCTTTAATCTTTATATAACCCGTGCTGTTATTGCCCGGGGAATGTTTGATGGGACAGTGCAGAGAGCTTTAATCTTTATATAACCCGTGCTGTTATTGCACTGGGAATGTTTGATTGGACAGTGCAGAGAGCTTTAATCTTTATATAATCCGTGCTGTTATTGCCCGGGGAATGTTTGATGGGACAGTGCAGAGAGCTTTAATCTTTATATAACCCGTGCTGTTATTGCCCGGGGAATGTTTGATGGGACAGTGCAGAGAGCTTTAATCTTTATATAACCCGTGCTGTTATTGCCCGGGGAATGTTTGATTGGGACAGTGCAGAGAGATTTAATCTTTATATAACCCGTGCTGTTATTGCCCGGGGAATGTTTGATGGGACAGTGCAAAGAGCTTTAATCTTTATATAACCCGTGCTGTTATTGCCCTGGGAGCATTTGATTGGGACAGTGCAGAGAGCTTTAATCTTTATCTAACCCGTGCTATTATTGCCCTGGGAATGTTTGATGGGACAGTGCAGAGAGCTTTAATCTTTATGTAACCCGTGCTGTTATTGCCCGGGGAATGTTTGATGAGACAGTGCAGAGAGCTTTAATCTTTATATAACCCGTGCTGTTATTGCCCGGGGAGTGTTTGATGGGACAGTGCAGAGAGCTTTAATCTTTATATAACCCGTGCTGTTATTGCCCGGGGAATGTTTGATGGGACAGTGCAGAGAGCTTTAATCTTTATATAACCCGTGCTGTTATTGCCCTGGGAATGTTTGATGGGACAGTGCAGAGAGCTTTAATCTTTATATAACCCGTGCTGTTATTGCCCTGGGAGCATTTGATTGGGACAGTGCAGAGAGCTTTAATCTTTATATAACCCGTGCTGTTATTGCCCTGGGAGCATTTGATTGGGACAGTGCAGAGAGCTTTAATCTTTATATAACCTGTGCTGTTATTGCCCGGGGAATGTTTGATGGGACAGTGCAGAGAGCTTTAATCTTTATATAACCCGTGCTGTTATTGCCCTGGGAATGTTTGATGGGACAGTGCAGAGAGCTTTAATCTTTATATAACCCGTGCTGTTATTGCCCTGGGATGCTTTGATTGGGACAGTGCAGAGAGCTTTAATCTTTATATAACCCGTGCTGTTATTGCCCTGGGAGCATTTGATTGGGACAGTGCAGAGAGCTTTAATCTTTATATAACCTGTGCTGTTATTGCCCTGGGAATGTTTGATGGGACAGTGCAGAGAGCTTTAATCTTTATATAACCCGTGCTGTTATTGCCCTGGGAGCATTTGATTGGGACAGTGCAGAGAGCTTTAATCTTTATATAAGCCGTGCTGTTGTTGCCCTGGGAATGTTTGATGGGACAGTGCAGAGAGCTTTAATCTTTATATAACCCGTGCTGTTATTGCCCTGGGAATGTTTGATGAGACAGTGCAGAGAGCTTTAATCTTTATATAACCCGCGCTGTTATTGCCCGGGGAATGTTTGATTGGGACAGTGCAGAGAGCTTTAATCTTTATATAACCCGTGCTGTTATTGCCCGGGGAATGTTTGATGGGACAGTGCAGAGAGCTTTAATCTTTATATAACCCGTGCTGTTATTGCCCGGGGAATGTTTGATTGGGACAGTGCAGAGAGCTTTAATCTTTATATAACCCGTGCTGTTATTGCCCTGGGAATGTTTGATGGGACAGTGCAGAGAGCTTTAATTTTTATATAACCCGTGCTGTTATTGCACTGGGAATGTTTGATGGGACAGTGCAGAGAGCTTTAATCTTGAAATAACCCGTGCTGTTATTGCCCTGGCAATGTTTGATGGGACAGTGCAGAGAGCTTTAATCTTTATATAACCCGTGCTGTTATTGCCCTAGGAATGTTTGATGGGACAGTGCAGAGAGCTTTAATCTTTATATAACCCGTGCTGTTATTGCCCTGGGAATGTTTGATGGGACAGTGCAGAGAGCTTTAATCTTTATATAACCCGTGCTGTTATTGCCCTGGGAATGTTTGATGGGACAGTGCAGAGAGCTTTCATCTTTATTTAACCCGTGCTGCTTTTGCCCTGGGAATGTTTGATGTTACAGTGCAGAGAGCTTTAATCTTTATGTAACCCTTGCTGTTATTGGCCTGGGAATGTTTGATGGGACAGTGCAGAGAGCTTTAATCTTTATATAACCCGTGCAGTTATTGCCCTGGGAATGTTTGACGGGACAGTGCAGAGAGCTTTAATCTTTATATAACCCGTGCAGTTATTGCCCTGGGAATGTTTGATGGGACAGTGCAGAGAGCTTTAATCTTTATATAAACCGTGCTGTTATTGCCCTGGGAATGTTTGATGGGACAGTGCAGAGAGCTTTAATCTTTATACAACCCGTGCTGTTATTGCCCTGGAAATGTTTGATGGGACAGTGCAGAGAGCTTTAATCTTTATATAACCCGTGCTGTTATTGCCCTTGGAATGTTTGATGGGACAGTACAGAGAGGTTTAATCTTTATATAACCTGTGCTGTTATTGCCCGGGGAGCATTTGATTGCGACAGTGCAGAGAGCTTTAATCTTTATATAACCCGTGCTGTTATTGCCCTGGGAATGTTTGATTGGGACAGTGCAGAGAGCTTTAATCTTTATATATAACCCGTGCTGTTATTGCCCGGGGAATGTTTGATGGGACAGTGCAGAGAGCTTTAATCTTTATATAACCCGTGCTGTTATTGCCCGGGAAATGTTTGATGTGACAGTGCAGAGAGCTTTAATCTTTATATAACCCGTGCTGTTATTGCCCGGGGAATGTTTGATGGGACAGTGCAGAGAGCTTTAATCTTTATATAACCCGTGCTGTTATTGCCCTGGGAATGTTTGATGGGACAGTGCAGAGAGCTTTAATCTTTATATAACCCGTGCTGTTATTGCCCTGGGAGCATTTGATTGGGACAGTGCAGAGAGCTTTCATCTTTGTATAACCCGTGCTGTTATTGCCCGGGGAATGTTTGATGGGGCAGTGCAGAGAGCTTTATTCTTTATATAACCCGTGCTGTTATTGCCCGGGGAATGTTTGATGGCACAGTCCAGACGGAGCTTTACTTTTTATCCCGGAAGTTTGGGTATTGGGCCCCTCCGCCCACTCCAGCTCACTGTGCGGCCTGTGAATTTAAGTGCGGGTGATCTTACAGATCGCCACGCGGCCAAGAACCATACAGGGAACATTGCTCAGCAGGTCAGGCAGCATCTGTGGAGAGAGAAACAGAGTCAATGGCCCAGAAATTGATTACGCTCTGTTCCCGCGGGGGTAAGGCTTCCCCGCGTTCTCTCACTCCGCCTGTGCTTTTTCAGATCGAGCTCGCACGAACTTGATGTTCCAGGCATCAGCTGGGCAGTGCTTGCGTATCCCACCGGCGTCGTGAATTCGTGCGTGCTGTGGTATCACGTGACTCAGTTAGAGCCAATGGCAGCACACCATCTTCCATTCATATGTTTCACATACCTGCTGTGAAATCTAAGAATCTTACACCCCCCCAAAATAACAGCTAAACTCAATTAAATTTAAAAAAAAACCATCACATTAATAAAATAAGTATAGTTAAATAAATTAACCATTTTAAATAAAAAATTAAATTTTTGAAAAAATTTAAAATCTTTTAGAAAGTTATAAAAATAAACTAACCTGTCTTTAAAGTCTCTAAAAAAGATATACCTGTTAAAAAAAATTCAAAAAAATACTTAATTCATTACTTACCTTGTTAAAAGTGGGTCTTACTCCTCCTTTTTCCATTTCTAAAATCTTCTGTACTTACCTGCGCGTCCAAAGCATGAAGTGCACAGCGTGCGCGCAGCCTGTAGCGCGCACGCGATGCACCGAGGAACAGCCCCCTTTTCAAAAGACCAATGCCGGTTTTCAGCGCATGCGCAGGGCATACAGAAAACCGGCAATTGGAGAGAGAATACGCGAGAGTACGCAGTGCGTACTCTCGCGTCGCGGGATGACTTGTTGGCCCAATGTTTCAGGTCGATGACCTTTCATCAGAACTGTTAAATGTTACAGATCTAACAGATTTTAAGCATGTATAGAGGCAGGGAAAGGGGGGATGGGAGGAAAGAACAAAAGGGAAGGTCTGTGCTGTACCTGCCCTGGGTGTATTTGGTGGGATTGGGCAGCGGGAGCTTTACTCGTGCTGTACTTGCCTTGGGAGAATTTGATGGCACAGTGCCGAAGGAGATTTAACCTATTCCTAACAGGTGCTGCACCTGCTGTGGAAATGTTTGATCAGGCAGTGTAGAAGCAGCTTTAACCTCTATCTAACCCATGCTGTACCTGCACTTGGAGTATTTGATGGGGCAGTGTAGAAGTAGATTTAACCTGTATCTAACCCATGCTGTACCTGCTCTTGGAGTATTTGATGGGGCAGAGAGCTTTAATCTTTATATAACTCGTGCTGTTATTGCCCTGGGAATGTTTGATGGGACAGTGCAGAGAGCTTTAATCTTTATATAACCCGTGCTGTTATTGCCCGGGGAATGTTTGATGGGACAGTGCAGAGAGCTTTAATCTTTATATAACCCGTGCTGTTATTGCCCGGGGAATGTTTGATGGGACAGTGCAGAGAGCTTTAATCTTTATATAACACGTGCTGTTATTGCCCGGGGAATGTTTGATTGGGACAGTGCAGAGAGCTTTAATCTTTATATAACCCGTGCTGTTATTGCCCTGGGAATGTTTGATGGGACAGTGCAGTGAGCTTTAATCTTTATATAACCCGTGCTGTTATTGCCGGGAATGTTTGATGGGACAGTGCAGAGAGCTTTAATCTTTATATAACCCGTGCTGT
Organism: Squalus acanthias; assembly: GCA_030390025.1. NCBI lineage: Eukaryota > Metazoa > Chordata > Chondrichthyes > Squaliformes > Squalidae > Squalus > Squalus acanthias. The sequence continues at coordinate 49,737 of JASTWF010001671.1, read as the reverse complement.
TATTGCCCGGGGAATGTTTGATTGGACAGTGCAGAGAGCATTAATCTTTATATAACCCGTGCTGTTATTGCCCTGCGAATGTTTGATGTGACAGTGCAGAGAGCTTTAATCTTTATATAACCCGTGCTGTTATTGCCCGGGGAATGTTTGATTGGACAGTGCAGAGAGCTTTAATCTTTATATAACCCGTGCTGTTATTGCCCGGGGAATGTTTGATTGGACAGTGCAGAGAGCTTTAATCTTTATATAACCCGTGCTGTTATTGCCCGGGGAATGTTTGATTGGACAGTGCAGAGAGCTTTAATCATTATATAACCCGTGCTGTTCTTGCCCTGGGAATGTTTGATGGGACAGTGCAGAGAGCTTTAATCTTTATATAACCCGTGCTGTTATTGCCCGGGGAATGTTTGATTGGACAGTGCAGAGAGCATTAATCTTTATATAACCCGTGCTGTTATTGCCCTGCGAATGTTTGATGTGACAGTGCAGAGAGCTTTTAATCTTTATATAACCCGTGCTGTTATTGCCCGGGGAATGTTTGATTGGACAGTGCAGAGAGCTTTAATCTTTATATAACCCGTGCTGTTATTGCCCGGGGAATGTTTGATTGGACAGTGCAGAGAGCTTTAATCTTTATATAACCCGTGCTGTTATTGCCCGGGGAATGTTTGATGGGACAGTGCAGAGAGCTTTAATCTTTATATAACCCGTGCTGTTATTGCCCTGGGAATGTTTGATGGGACAGTGCAGAGAGCTTTAATCTTTATATATCCCGTGCTGTTATTGCCCTGGAAATGTTTGATTGGCACAGTGCAGACAGCTTTAATCTTTATATAAACCGTGCTGTTATTGCCGTGGGAATGTTTGATGGGACAGTGCAGAGAGCTTTAATCTTTATATAACCCGTGCTGTTATTGCCCTGGGAATGTTTGATGCGACAGTGCAGAGAGCTTTAATCTTTATATAACCCGTGCTGTTATTGCCCTGGGAATGTTTGATGGGACAGTGCAGAGAGCTTTAATCTTTATATAACCCGTGCTGTTATTGCACTGGGAATGTTTGATGGGACAGTGCAGAGAGCTTTAATCTTTATATAACCCGTGCTATTATAGCCCGGGGAATGGTTGATGGGACAGTGCAGAGATTTTAATCTTTATATAACCCGTGCTGTTATTGCCCTGGGAATGTTTGATGGGACAGTGCAGAGAGCTTTAATCTTTATATAACCCGTGCTGTTATTGCACTGGGAATGTTTGATGGGACAGTGCAGAGAGCTTTAATCTTTATATAACCCGTGCTGTTATTGCCCTGGGAATGTTTGATGGGACAGTGCAGAGAGCTTTAATCTTTATATAACCCGTGCTGTTATTGCCCGGGAATGTTTGATGGGACAGTGCAGAGAGCTTTAATCTTTATATAACCCGTGCTGTTATTGCCCTGGGAATGTTTGATGGGACAGTGCAGAGAGCTTTAATCTTTATATAACCCGTGCTGTTATTGCCCGGGGAATGTTTGATGGGACAGTGCAGAGAGCTTTAATCTTTATATAACCCGTGCTGTTATTGCCCTGGGAATGTTTGATGGGACAGTGCAGAGAGCTTTAATCTTTATATAACCCGTGCTGTTATTGCCCTGGGAATGTTTGATGGGACAGTGCAGAGAGCTTTAATCTTTATATAACCCGTGCTGTTATTGCCCGGGGAATGTTTGATGGGACAGTGCAGAGAGCTTTAATCTTTATATAACCCGTGCTGTTATAGCCCGGGGAATGGTTGATGGGACAGTGCAGAGAGCTTTAATCTTTATATAACTCGTGCTGTTATTGCCCTGGAAATGTTTGATTGGCACAGTGCGGACAGCTTTAATCTTTATATAAACCGTGCTGTTATTGCCGTGGGAATGTTTGATGGGACAGTGCAGAGAGCTTTAATCTTTATATAACCCGTGCTGTTATTGCCCTGGGAATGTTTGATGGGGCAGTGCAGAGAGCTTTAATCTTTATATAACCCGTGCTATTATTGCCCGGGGAATGTTTGATGGGACAGTGCAGAGAGCTTTAATCTTTATGTAACACGTGCTGTTATTGCCCGGGGAATGTTTGATGGGACAGTGCAGAGATCTTTAATCTTAATATAACCCGTGCTGTTGTTGCCCTGGGAATGTTTGATGGGACAGTGCAGAGAGCTTTAATCTTTATATAACCCGTGCTGTTATTGCCCGGGGAATGTTTGATGGGACAGTGCAGAGAGCTTTAATCTTTATATAAGCCGTGCTGTTATTGCCCGGGGAATGTTTGATGGGGCAGTGCCGAGAGCTTTAATCTTTATAAAACCCGTGCTGTTATTGCCCGGGGAATGTTTGATGGGACAGTGCAGAGAGCTTTAATCTTTATATAACCCTTGCTGTTATTGCCCTGGGAATGTTTGATGGGACAGTGCAGAGAGCTTTAATCTTTATATAACCCGTGCTGTTATTGCCCTGGGAATGTTTGATGGGACAGTGCAGAGAGCTTTAATCTTTATATAACTCGTGCTGTTATTGCCCTGGGAATGTTTGATGGGACAGTGCAGAGAGCTTTAATCTTTATATAACCCGTGCTGTTATTGCCCTGGGAATGTTTGATGGGACAGTGCAGAGAGCTTTAATCTTTATATAACCCGTGCTGTTATTGCCCTGGGAATGTTTGATGGGACAGTGCAGAGAGCTTTAATCTTTATATAACCCGTGCTGTTATTGCCCGGGGAATGTTTGATGTGACAGTGCAGAGAGCTTTAATCTTTATATAACCCGTGCTGTTATTTCCCTAGGAATGTTTGATGGGACAGTGCAGAGAGCTTTAATCTTTATATAACCCGTGCTGTTATTGCCCTGGGAATGTTTGATGGGACAGTGCAGACGGAGCTTTAATCTTTATATGACCCGTGCTGTTACTGCACTGGGAATGTTCGATGGGACAGTGCAGAGAGCTTTAATCTTTATAAAACCCGTGCTGTTATTGCCCGGGGAATGTTTGATGGGGCAGTGCAGAGAGCTTTAATCTTTATATAACCCGTGCTGTTATTGCCCTGGGAATGTTTGTTGGGACAGTGCAGAGAGCTTCAATCTTTATATAACCCGTGCTGTTATTGCCCTGGGAATGTTTGATGGGACAGTGCAGAGAGCTTTAATCTTTATATAACCCGTGCTGTTATTGCCCTGGGAATGTTTGATTGGGACAGTGCAGAGAGCTTTAATCTTTATATAACCCGTGCTGTTATTGCCCGAGGAATGTTTGCTGGGAGAGTGCCGAGAGCTTTAATCTTTATAAACCCGTGCATTTATTGCCCTGGGAGCATTTGATTGGGACAGTGCAGAGAGCTTTAATCTTTATATAACCCGTGCTGTTATTGCCCTGGGAGCATTTGATTGGGACAGTGCAGACAGCTTTAATCTTTATATAACCCGTGCTGTTATTGCCCTGGGAATGCTTGACTGGGACAGTGCAGAGAGCTTTAATCTTTATATAACCGTGCTGTTATTGCCCTGGGAATGTTTGATTGGGACAGTGCAGAGAGCTTTAATCTTTATATAACCCGTGCTGTTATTGCCCGAGGAATGTTTGCTGGGAGAATGCCGAGAGCTTTAATCTTTATATAACCCGTGCATTTATTGCCCTGGGAGCATTTGATTGGGACAGTGCAGAGAGCTTTAATCTTTATATAACCCGTGCTGTTATTGCCCTGGGAGCATTTGATTGGGACAGTGCAGACAGCTTTAATCTTTATATAACCCGTGCTGTTATTGCCCTGGGAATGCTTGATGGGACAGTGCAGAGAGCTTTAGGCCCAGAAATTCGCCTCTCCGGCTTGCTGCGGGTTTAAGGATCGCGCGCGCACTTACCTACCGCGTCTGCCGTTCTGCTTCTGGCCCACTTGAAATTAGGATTTTCTGAAGAGGACTCCCGGGCAGCGTCTGACGTCACACCGCCCAGGAGCGCAGCGTGCGCGGAGCCTCCGGAGCGGAGGGTAGTGAAGACACGGCCTCCGAAATGGTATTTGCATAGGCCACGCCCCCGATTTTTTTCACATGCTGCAAAACTTTTTTAGATGCAAACAGCATGGTAAGTTGTTTCTTTGTAGTTTAATGAAACTTTGCTAACTTTTACAAACTTTTAAAGACTTTTACATGAATTGGAAGAATCTTAAACAGTTTTAAAGAGATTTGAAGTAATTTAAATAGTTTTAAAAGCCCTGAAAGCATTTTTTTCATTCATTTTATTTTATTTAATCAGCAAAGTGAAATGGCTGGAATGAGCACAATTCACATCATTAAGAGAGATCACAATTTCAGTGACGGTGACCTCAGCACACTCCGCAACGAGGTTGAGGCGAAGTGCCTGCGGATCATTGGGAATGAGAAGTCCAGGGCGCCACGGAAAGGGCAGATATTTGCTTGGTCAGAAGTTGCCCAGTCTGTCAGCGCGAACTCCACCATTCCACGGACAGCGGAACAATGCCGCAAGAAATTTAGTGATTTATTGCGATCTGTCAAGGTTTGTACAGTTATTAGAAAAGTCAACTGTAAAATGTCTTTAAATTTAACTGAACTAGTTTTAAAAAGCTATATGCATGTGTTTACTCAAGTGACTTCATCATCCAGGCACCTGAGCTTGCCATAACATTTTAGGCCAGCTCAGGGTCATCCATTGTGCTCTTATCTTGATTCCACTGGTTTGAGTTGTAAAATTTCATTTAGTGAGTGAAAAAAAACCCCAGTCTGCAAAGCAGGCTGTGTTCATGTTTCAAATGCAGGTGGGTGTAATCTGCAGAAAAAGCTGACGTTTCAATCGTTTCATATTTTCTGTTTTCATTTTAGAGTAAAACTGTTCACAACGCCAGAGAACGTGCACTGACAGGCGGTGGTGTTGTCACGCTAAGGGTTTTATCAGAACATGAGGAAAGGGTCGAGCATCTGTTTGGATTTAGTCGCGGTTGCCCCTTGGCTGGTGTAGAAATAGACATTGGTATACATAAACGTGAGTTGCTCTGGTCAGCTATATGTTTAAAAATGTTAGATGTGTGTTGAATCTCAGCTTCTGTGATGTGGCAGATCATGCTTTACCTTTGCAAATGTTTACTGTTTCCTTTCCACAGGTGCACAGCAGACTTCTCACACACGGGATGAGCAGTGCGTTGAGTCTGCAGCCGCAGAGGGCATTGGGGAAGGGGTTGCTGATGCAGTGGGAGCAGTGAGTGAGGTGCTGGTGGTGGAGGAGCAGGAGCAACTTGTGCTTTGTCAGCTAGTGGAAGAGGAGGGTATGGAACCTGGGTTGCTGCAGAGTACCTCTCCATCTCCTGGCCACTCTGGCTCTGTGCAAGACAGACACCAGCTTGATACTGCAGAGCAGGTGGGAGAAGCAGAAAGCCATTCAACAGTACAGAATGACTTACAAGCTCAGGTGCAGCAGATTGAAGGGTTGAGGGAATCGATGTGTTCTCTTACTGAGAAGAAAGTTGACTCTCTTGCCTCGATCAGGCAGGGAATTGATTATGATGGCATGTCACTTTATCAGATAGTATTGCAGTTGGAAAAAACAGATGCTGGAATGGCGCTTAATCAAATAAATGAGTCTCTCGTTGGACTCTTGCACTTGCTTAAACCACTTTCTACTGCCATTACTTTGACTCCCGCAGAACCGCCCTTACCTGCTCCCAGCGCAGAAACAGTGCGGGCCCAAGAGCCAGCTGCTCCTCCAGTTGTGATGCAAGCAAACGGTGCCTTGCAGAAGCAGCAGCAACCCTGTCAGGAGGCAATTGCAGAAGGGCACACAGGGCCCTTTCAAGTCGCAGCACAGGGCTCCGGTCACGGGGAGGGGTAAAGCGCAGGAGACAGTAGGTTGCCACCTTTTGCACAATCCACTCCTTTGACCCTCAGGCACAGATGCGAGGGGACAAATCGTTCAATTGTTTTATTTTTCGTTTTATGCAAATGTTAAATGTTGTCGTTGCTTTTTTTATTGAAATATATATTTGTGACTGAAAGTGTACTTTTCATTTAAAAATTACAGCCTCTAGTCACTTTGAAAAAATTCAACTGTTTTATTTGCAAAAAAAATTAAAATTACAACTGTTTGAATGTCTTTATTGCACGAAGAAACCAATAAAGTCACTTTAAACTGTTTACAAATTTTATTCTAAACTATTTATGATTGTGAATGTTTGAGAAGTAGAAAATATCTAGTTAACATTTAAAAGTTATAAACTACGTACATCAAAACTGAACCTCAAAAGTCTTTGATGCTGCAATAAAATTTCACTGTTTCACTTTAAATTGTGTCTGTTCCTTTCTTTGCCTTGCTGGGGGAGGGGGAGGGGGAGGTACAAGGCGACTCTACCTGGTGAAGATGTTGGCTACTAGCTGTTCTCGAGCAGCCTTACTTTCAGCAGCGCTTGGCTTCTCCCCATCAGCCTGGCCACAGGCACATTGGCATCGTCCACGTCCTCCATTTCAGCAGGGAGCTCCTCTGCAGCGTTACGGGTCAGTCCTTCCCCCAGGGCAAAGTTATGCAAAGCACAACAGGCCACCACAATCTTTGCCACTTTCTGAGGAGAATACTGCAAGGTTCCCCCTGACCTGTCCAGGCACCGGAAGCGTGATTTCAGAACCCCGATTGTCCTCTCCACCACTTGCCGTGTGGACACGTGTGCCTGGTTGTATCTCTCCTGAGCCTCATTATTGGTCTTGCGGTAGGGAGTCCTCAGCCATGTCCTTAGCGGGTAGCCCTTGTTGCCCAATATCCATGCGGAACCTGGAGGCAATGCGCTGAGGGCGCCATATAAGTTCGAGTTACGGAGGACAAAGGAGTCATGATTACTTCCCCGGTGATTTGCATTCACGTTTAAGATCCTGAGGTGCGCATCACAGACTATCATGACATTCAATGAATGAAACCCCTTCCTGTTGATGTATGTCACAGGTGCATCCACTGGTGCCTTCAATGCAACATGGGATCCATCGACGGCCCCAATCACTTTGGGGAATCCAGCAATGGTATAAAATGCAAGGGCCATCTCCTTTTGATGGCGAGTGGACAAGTCAAAGTCAATGAACTCTGAAGACCTACGGAAAATGGCATCTGTGACCTAGTGAATGCAGGCCCTCGCAGCATTCTGGGAGATGTTGGTAATGTCACCGGTGCTTGCCTGAAATGAACCCACTTGCAAAGAAGTTCAGTGCTGTGGTTACCTTCATCTTCACTGACAAGGCAGTGCGGGTCTTCGAGCGTGTTTGAAGGTTCTGCTTTAACATGTCACATAGTCGGCCGATTGCCTCTTTACTGAAGCGCAGCCTCCTCACAAACAACTCCTCTACACTCTCTGGGGTGGGTAGCAGTTCCTCCTTCTCAGGAGACGGTTATGGTTCCTTAGTCTAATTTCTTTTTCCCTTGCGTTTCCAATTCTCTGAAGCATAATCGCACAGAGGACCAGGGCAGCATTCTGAAAGGGCATGTTTCTCCCTCACAGGCTTCCTCTTTAAACAGATGAAGTACTTGTAAGGAAAAAATGGAAAGAGTTGTTAAAGTAATTTTAATAAAGTGAGTGGCTAGAAAATCACGTCGGGCTATGGTGGGAAACGTGCGGTATCGGATTGGGAAAACATCATACCCGCCTGATGAATATCACGGCCCGAGATGATTTTCCAATAACTGTAACATTTTCAGAAAGTCATACATACATACTTACTTAAAGGAATATAATTGATGATCATTTTCTTTTTTTAAACTTTTGGAAATGTTAAATAATTCATTTTAAACAGTCATTTTCATATTTAAGAAAAAAATCTAATTCAATTAGGCCTTGCACAAAGCGAAAGTTGCTCCTTATAACTACACTACTCAAAATGGTGCAAACCCGTTTAAAAAACATTTTTAAAGTTGGAAACTGAGCTCAGAATTTCTGAAAAAAAATTAGCTGCTTGCAGAATTAAAAATGATCCGTTTAGTAGCCCCACTGCTGAAAGATTTCTTCTTCCTGATCGTTCCGGAGCTTCTGCCAAGGCTTTACTCCTGCTTTTTAAAAGCGCAGCTGCTGGGGACTTACACGCACTGCACCAATTGAGAAAAATAACGAAGTTCGATGCGAACGCGCTGCCTCTCTGGCGCACGCAGTTGAACTCCGAACCCCGATCCTTCAGGAGACCGGAAGTTCCGCTTTCCAGTGCATGCGCAGTGCATGCAAGAAACCTTTACTTCAGGTGGCTGTACGGGTGAGTACACAGCGCGAACTCACCCGTGGGGACCCAATTTCTGGTCCATTAAGACAAGGTGAAGAGAAGTTCGAATTCTGTATAAACAGGTGGTGAACTAGACTCTGTGTTCAATCACCAGTTTCTAGTTTCAGAGGCAAAGCTGCGTTCTGTGGTAGCGTGGCCGAGCGGTCTAAAAGCGCTGGATTTCGGCCCCAGTCTTTGCGGGGCCGTGCGTTCCAATCCCACCGCTGCCAGATATTGCGGCATTCATGAATTTCATCGCTTCGCCAACAGCAATAAACCGTGCAGGCAGGGCTGTTTTGTTCAGTATTATGTCACTTCTTCACCTTTTCCTTCAGTTGTTATTGACAGGCAGATACGATTTGTCGAATTTCCTCGGGTCCATAATTGGCCTGAACCCAGCACCGAACACGACAAACACCGTCACCCAACCAACTGAATTCAGACCGTTCACTCACTCGTCTCCACACCTGCTGCGTCTCACTTATTCAGATGGGCACCACTTTCACAATTTTGTTTCTTCCATTTCTTGCAATCTTTCAAACGCGCTCACCATTGCTGTCACTCTCGCACCCACCATCTCGCCGTCGTCTCCCCGTTCGGTTTACAAATTTGTTCAGGAAGAGAGTCAAATGTGTTTGTCATGCCATTATTCTGAAGAACACAGCCTGGATGCTGAAATTTATTTCGCTAACACACAGCCCTGTGGGATATCGAAACCTAAAAACCTGCCTCGAGCGAATAGCTAACCGACAGCAGAGTGGCGCAGCGGGAGCGTTCTGGGCCCATAACCCAGAGGTCGATGAATCGGAACCATTCTCTGCTATTTGCATTGTTATTTTCGCCAACAATAAAAACATGTATTGCTACCCACAATCACATCATAATTTTACCACACTTTACTTGCACCAACGTCCTGCTTGCAATACACAACAGGGATAAATTATGAATTAAATATACAATGGCGGTGGTCCAACAAACATCTATTTATTAGTGTTGCCCTGTGAACACGTAGCTTCTTCTGATCTAGTGGGTTGCATCAGAAAAGAGATTGGCGTTCACGAATTTAATTTCCTTTTGTTTCACTTTTGTTTTTACAAGACCATGCCACATTTCAATCACCAGTTTCTAGTTTCAGAAGCCCAGCTGCTTCATGTGGTAGCGTGGCCGAGCGGTCTAAGGCGCTGGATTTCGGCTCCAGCCGCTGCGGGGGCGTTGGTTCGAATCCCACCGCTGCCAGATATTGCGGCATTCATAAATTTCGTCGCTTCGCCAGTAGCAGAAAACCGTGCAGGGCAGGGCGGTTTTGTTCAGTATTATGTCACTTCTTCACCTTTTCCTTCAGTTGTTATTGACAGGCAGATACGATTTGCAGAATTTCCTCGGTTCCGTAATTGGCCTGAACCCAGCACCGAACACGACAAACACCGTCACCCAACCAACTGAATTCAGACCGTTCACTCACTCGTCTCCACACCTGCTGCGTCTCACTTATTCAGATGTACACCACTTTCACATTTTTGTTTCTTCCATTTCTTGCAATCTGTCAAACGCGCTCACCATTGCTGTCACTCTCGCAACCACCATCTCGCCGTCGTTTCCCCGTTCGCCCTTACAAACTTGCCGTTTGAACAGCACCTCCAATCTGCTCCTCTGCTACAATCCGATTTACATAACACGAATATGTTTTTTCAATCTAACCTATCCAGACAGTGAAAGTTACATTAAGACAAAGGGAAGAGAAGATCCATTCTGTATAAACATTTGGTGAGCTGGACTCTGTGTTCAGGATGAGAGTCAGATGTGTTTTTCATGCCATTATTCTGAAGAACTTGTGATTAGGACGGCAAATATTCCCTATTATTCCCTCCACTTATAATTGTGGTAAATTTCAGGCTCAATGCGGCAGGTATTTTTATCACACTTTAGGCTTTACTTCCAGCAACTCCTTCTTGCAATAAACACAAAAAGCTGCAACACAACTTACAAATCACTTTGTTCGCACCAACATAAGTTGCAAATGCTGCAAACTTGTTGCAGCCTTGGCCTTCCCCTACTCTCAACGCATTCCAGCAGCGCCGCTTCTCCACCACCAGATGGTGCTGTTGGCCTTTACACAACAGGGAATACCTTTACACAGCAGAAAGCACCTTCATGCAGGTCTCTCTCTTCATCTCACTCTCCGTTTCCCTGTTTGTCTATCTCCCTCTCTGTTTCTCTCGCCGTCTCGGTCTTTCCCTCAGTCTCTGTCTGTCCCTCATTTTATTCAGTCTGTTTGTGTCTCTCTCTCTAGTTTCCTCAGTGTCTTTCTCTGTCCTTCCCTTTGTGTGGCCTGACATACCCTTGCTGGTTTTCTGTGTGTCATTCTGTGTCTGTCCCATTGTGGGTGGTGTAATACTGAGCGTCCTTGTGACATTGTGCAGCCATTTGAGCCTCCCAACACGGGTGTTGCGGTGTCCGGGTCTCTGGGCTATTTGAGGGCCATGCTATCGCTTTCAATACATCCTGGATGCTGAAATTTATTTCGCTAACACACAGCCCTGTGGGACATCGAAACCTAAAAACCTGCGTCGAGTGAATTGCTAACCGGCAGCAGAGTGGCGCAGCGGAAGCGTGCTGGGCCCATAACCCAGAGGTCGATGGATCGAAACCATTCTCTGCTATTTGCATTGTTATTTTCAACAACAATAAAAACATGTATTGCTGCCCACAATCACATCATAATTTTATCACACTTTACTTCCACCAGCGTCCTGCTTGCAATACACAACAGGGATAAATTATGAATTAAATATACAATGGCGGTGGTCCAACAAACATCTATTTATTAGTGTTGCCCTGTGAACACGCAGCTTCTTCTGATCTAGTGGGTTGCATCAGAAAAGAGATTGGCGTTCACGAATTCAATTTCCTTTTGTTTCCCCTATGTTTTTACAAGACCAAGCCACATTTCAATCACCAGTTTCTAGTTTCAGAAGCCAAGTTGCTTCATGTGGTAGCGTGGCCGAGCGGTCTAAGGCGCTGGCTTTAGGCTCCAGTCTCTGCGGGGGCGTGGGTTCAAATCCCCCCGCTGCCAGATATTGCGGCATTCATAAATTTCGTCGCTTCGTCAGCAGCAGAAAATCGTGCAGCTGTGCCTGTCTTGTTCAGTATTATGTCACTTCTTCACCTTTGTCCTTCAGTTGTTATTGACAGGCAGATACAATTTGCAGAATTTCCACGGTTCAATAATTGGCCTAACCCAGCATCGAACACGGCAAACACTGTCACCCAACCAACTGAATTCAGACCGTTCACTCACTCGTCTCCACACCTGCTGCGTCTCACTTATTCAGATGTACACCACTTTCGCATATTTGTTTCTTGCAATCTGTCAAACGCGCTCACCATTGCTGTCACTCTCGCAAACACCATCTCGCCGTCGTTTCCCCGTTCGCCCTTACAAACTTACCGTTTGAACAGCACCTCCCATCTGCTCCTCTGCTACAATCCGATTTATATAACACGAATATGTTTTTTCAATCTAACCTATCCAGACAGTGAAAGTTACATTAAGACAACGGGAAGAGAAGATCCATTCTGTATAAACATTTGGTGAGCTGGACTCTGTGTTCAGGATGAGAGTCAGATGTGTTTTTCATGCCATTATTCTGAAGAACTTGTTATTAGGACGGCAAATATTCCCTATTGTTCCCTCCACTTATAATTGTGGTAAATTTCAGGCTCAATGCGGCAGGTATTTTTATCACACTTTAGGCTTTACTTCCAGCAACTTCCTTCTTGCAATAAACACAAAAAGCTGCAACACAACTTACAAATCACTTTGTTCGCACCAACATAAGTTGCAAATGCTGCAAACTTGTTGCAGCCTTGGGCCTTCCCCAACTCTCAACGCATTCCAGCAGCGCCGCTTCTCCACCACCAGATGGTGCTGTTGGCCTTTACACAACAGGGAATACCTTCACACAGCAGAAAGCACCTTCATGCAGTTCTCTCTCTTCATCTCACTCTCCGTTTCCCTGTTTGTCTATCTCCCTCTCTGTTTCTCTCGCCGTCTCGGTCTTTCCCTCAGTCTCTGTCTGTCCCTCATTTTATTCAGTCTGTTTGTGTCTCTCTCTCTAGTTTCCTCAGTGTCTTTCTCTGTCCTTCCCTTTGTGTGGCCTGAAATACCCTTGCTGGTTTTCTGTGTGTCATTCTGTGTCTGTCCCATTGTGGGTGGTGTAATACTGAGCGTCCTTGTGACATTGTGCAGCCATTTGAGCCTCCCAACACGGGTGTTGCGGTGTCCGGGTCTCTGGGCTATTTGAGGGCCATGCTATCGCTTTCAACACAGCCTGGATGCTGAAATTTATTTCGCTAACACACAGCCCTGTGGGACATCGAAACCTAAAAACCTGCCTCGAGTGCGTTGCTAATCGACAGCAGAGTGGCGCAGCGGAAGCGTGCTGGGCCCGTAACTCAGAGATCGATTGATCGAAACAGTCCTCTGCTATTTGCATTGTTATTTTCGCCAACAATAAAAACATGTATTGCTACCCACAATCACATCATAATTTTACCACACTTTACTTGCACCAACGTCCTGCTTGCAATACACAACAGGGATAAATTATGAATTAAATATACAATGGCGGTGTTCCAACAAACATCTATTTATTAGTGTTGCCCTGTGAACACGTAGCTTCTTCTGATCTAGTGGGTTGCATCAGAAAAGAGATTGGCGTTCACGAATTCAATTTCCTTTTGTTTCCCCTATGTTTTTACAAGACCATGCCACATTTCAATCACCAGTTTCTAGTTTCAGAAGCCAAGTTGCTTCATGTGGTAGCGTGGCCGAGCGGTCTAAGGCGCTGGATTTAGGCTCCAATCTCTGCGAGAGCGGAGTTTCGAATCCCACCGCTGCCAGATTTTGCGACATTCATAAATTTCGTCGCTTCGCCAGCAGCAGAAAACCGTGCAGGTGGGCCTGTTTTGTTCAGTGCTATGTCACTTCTTCACCTTTTCCTTCAGTTGTTATTGACAGGCAGATACGATTTGCAGAATTTCCACGGTTCCATAATTGGCCTGAACCCAGCACCGAACACGGCAAACACCGTCACCCAACCAACTGAATTCAGACCGTTCACTCACTCGTCTCCACACCTGCTGCGTCTCACTTATTCAGATGTACACCACTTTCACATTTTTGTTTCTTCCATTTCTTGCAATCTGTCAAACGCGCTCACCATTGCTGTCACTCTCGCAACCACCATCTCGCCGTCGTTTCCCCGTTCGCCCTTACAAACTTGCCGTTTGAACAGCACCTCCCATCTGCTCCTCTGCTACAATCCGATTTATATAACACGAATATGTTTTTTCAATCTAACCTATCCAGACAGTGAAAGTTACATTAAGACAACGGGAAGAGAAGATCCATTCTGTATAAACATTTGGTGAGCTGGACTCTGTGTTCAGGATGAGAGTCAGATGTGTTTTTCATGCCATTATTCTGAAGAACTTGTGATTAGGACGGCAAATATTCCCTATTGTTCCCTCCACTTATAATTGTGGTAAATTTCAGGCTCAATGCGGCAGGTATTTTTATCACACTTTAGGCTTTACTTCCAGCAACTTCCTTCTTGCAATAAACACAAAAAGCTGCAACACAACTTACAAATCACTTTGTTCGCACCAACATAAGTTGCAAATGCTGCAAACTTGTTGCAGCCTGGGCCTTCCCCAACTCTCAACGCATTCCAGCAGCGCCGCTTCTCCACCACCAGATGGTGCTGTTGGCCTTTACACAACAGGGAATAACTTTACACAGCAGAAAGCACCTTCATGCAGGTCTCTCTCTTCATTTCACTCTCCGTTTCCCTGTTTGTCTATCTCCCTCTCTGTTTCTCTCGCCGTCTCGGTCTTTCCCTCAGTCTCTGTCTGTCCCTCATTTTATTCAGTCTGTTTGTGTCGCTCTCTCTAGTTTCCTCAGTGTCTTTCTCTGTCCTTCCCTTTGTGTTGCCTGACATACCCTTGCTGGTTTTCTGTGTCTCATTCTGTGTCTGTCCCATTGTGGGTGGTGTAATACTGAGCGTCCTTGTGACATTGTGCAGCCATTTGAGCCTCCCAACACGGGTGTTGCGGTGTCCGGGTCTCTGGGCTATTTGAGGGCCATGCTATCGCTTTCAATTCATCCTGGATGCTGAAATTTATTTCGCTAACACACAGCCCTGTGCGACATCGAAACCTAAAAACCTGCGTCGAGCGAATTGCTTAGCGACAGCAGAGTGGCGCAGCGGAAGCGTGCTGGGCCCGTGACCCAGTAGGTCGATGGATCGAAACCATCCTCTGCTATTTGCGTTGTTATTTTCAACAACAATAAAAACAGTATTGCTACCCACAATCACATCATAATTTTATCACACTTTACTTGCACCAACGTCCTGCTTGCAATACACAACAGGTATAAATTATGAATTAAATATACAATGGCGGTGGCCCAACAAACATCTATTTATTAGTGTTGCCCTGTGAACACGCAGCTTCTTCTGATCTAGTGGGTTGCATCAGAAAAGAGATTGGCGTTCACGAATTTAATTTCCTTTTGTTTCCCCTATGTTTTTACAAGACCAAGTAACATTTCAATCACCAGTTTCTAGTTTCAGAAGCCAAGTTACTTCATGTGGTAGCGTGGCCGAGCGTTCTAAGGCGCTGCATTTAGGCTCTTGTATCTGCGGGGGCCAAAGTTCGAATCTCACCACTGCCAGATATTGCGACATTCATAATGATGACGTGCATTTTGTTCAATGGGTTGCAAAATAAATATTTTCGACGGTTAAAATTGCTTTCACGGTTTCAAGAGGATTTCTCCTGTGGCCTAGGCATTTCCTGATGCCGTGATTTAATAATGGGGTGAAGTGCTTGTTTTACTTTCTGCTTGAATCGTAGTTTGATTGTAGCTTTGAATATTTCTCGGGACAGGAACCGAAAGGCAGCATTTAAAATGAAGTAAAAAGGGGCCGTTTGGGACGACCTCAACATTTCTGTAGTCGGCAGGATTCGAACCTGCGCGGCGAATCTCCAATGGATTTCTAGCCCATCGACGTAGCCACTCGGCCACAACCACCCCGACGTTTGTCGAGCCCCACGTAGCTTCTCATTTGCTGCAAAAACGGTGCCTCTGGTCTGAACGCGCTGGTACGTAATCACTTGGGTTCCTGTGGAATAATTCGAATTGCAAAGCATTTCTTGACTGTCTCTGTGGCGCAATGGGCCAGCGCGTTCGGCTGTTAACTGAAAGGTTGGTGGTTCGAGCCCCGCCAGGGACGTGAGCGGTTTATAATTTTTGCAAACGTATCTGTTGTTTAAAAATGGAGTCTTTGATTTCGTGAAATGAACAGTGGTGAGCATTCACTGCTGCTGACTTCCTGCTTCCAATGGGAACAATCGCTTCACTGATCAGTCTCCTGCCAGGCAGCCTGAATATTCTACTTCCCTTTTAGCAATATTCCAAGTGCAGCGTTCTTGCAATGAATATCCACCTGGAAAATCGCCCGCAGTAGATAATCCATTCTGAAAACCCTTTTCTACTCTTTCCTCAGCTTTATACTTTCATGGATAAGATCTAAAATCTTGAAACAAGAACAATGGCCAGAGGACTTCAGCTCACTTGCAGCGCCCCGCACCCTGATCATGTGACAACAACCAACGAACCACATCGAGCGGCGCGAGAACGTCCCCATTGAGTGTCCAATCAGGGCCTGAGGAATGAGCTGCTCCGTCACAATCGGCTCCAGTCGGTTGGAGGACTCGCTTGTGAGCGGATGATTTGTTCCTGTCGCTGCCGCCCCGGCCGAGAAGCGAGCAGCCGAGAAGCGAGCAGCCCCTGCAATTTCTTGTTTTCAGCCAAATGCTAGAGGTATGAATGTCTCATCACAAAATCTTTGACGCGAGCTGATTTGTTTGCTGTGTTTGAAAGCCTTTTAGTGACTCGCACGGGACTTGTGCTTTTGCATTTCCTTGCGGTTTTCAGTGTGTGATCGCTTCACGTTTTGAGACTGAAATGAAGTGTAATGTCTGATTCAAATTGCGGCTTCATATGGCGTTCTGCCAAATTAAGGCAATTCGACACTACTTACGGATTCAAATCGCCTTTTCTCTCGTGTGCTGCGTTTTTCCCTTTATGCGGCCGCGTGCGCGTCACAGACAGTGGTTGAAGAATAAACCTGCGGCTGCATTGTATTTAGGACTGAGATGAGGAGAAATGTCTTCATTCTAAGCGTTTTGAATCTTTGCAATTCTCTACCTCAGAGGGCTGTGGCGGTTCAGTCGGTGAGTACATTCCTAACCGAGCTGTATTTAGACATGACGGGAATCAAGGGATATGGGGCTAAGTAGGGAAGTTTCAGTTGAGGTAGAGAATCTTATTGAATGACGGAACAGGCTCGAGGGCCGCATTGTCAAATCCTGCGCCTATTTCTTATGTTCTCAAGTACCGATCATAGCGGGCGGGTTGAGAACTGTGGCTCGTCTGCCTTTGTACATTAAATAAGCATCAGAGTAGGAAGCAGCATAACATGGAAGATGACTGCGCGAATGACGTGCATTTTGTTCAATGGGTTGCAAAATAAATATTTTCGACGGTTAAAATTGCTTTCACGGTTTCAAGAGGATTTCTCCTGTGGCCTAGGCATTTCCTGATGCCGTGATTTAGTAATGGGGTGAAGTGCTTGCTTTACTTTCTGCTTGAATCGTAGTTTGATTGCAGCTTTGAATATTTCTCTGCACAGGAACCGAAAGGCAGCATTTAAAATGAAGTAAAAACGGGCCCTATTGGGACGACGTCAACATTTCTGTAGTCGACAGGATTCGAACCTGCGCGGGGAAACTGCAATGGATTTCTAGCCCATCGACGTAGCCACTCGGCCACGACGACCCCGACGTTCGTCGAGCCCCACGTAGCTTCTCATTTGCTGCAAAAACGGTGCCTCTGGTCTGAACGCGCTGGTACGTAATCACTTGGGTTCCTGTGGAATAATTCGAATTGCAAAGCATTTATCGACTGTCTCTGTGGCGCAATGGGCCAGCGCGTTCGGCTGTTAACTGAAAGGTTGGTGGTTCGAGCCCAGCCAGGGACGACAGCGGTTTATAATTTTTGCAAACTTATCTATTGTTTAAAAATGGAGTCTTTGATTTCGTGAAATGAACAGTGGTGAGCATTCACTGCTGCTGACTTCCTGCTTCCAATGGGAACAATCGCTTCACTGATCAGTCTCCTGCCAGGCAGCCTGAATATTCTACTTCCCTTTTAGCAATATTCCAAGTGCAGCGTTCTTGCAATGAATATCCACCTGGAAAATCGCCCGCAGTAGATAATCCATTCTGAAAACCATTTTCTACTCTTTCCTCAGCTTTACACTTTCATGGATAAGATCGGAAAGCTTGAAACAATAACAATGGCCAGAGGACTTCAGCTCACTTGCAGCGCCCCGCACCCTGATCATGTGACAACAACCAACGAACCACATCGAGCGGCGCGAGAACGTCCCCATTGAGTGTCCAATCAGGGCCTGAGGAATGAGCTGCTCCGTCACAATCGGCTCCAGTCGGTTGGAGGACTCGCTTGTGAGCGGATGATTTGTTCCTGTCGCTGCCGCCCCGGCCGAGAAGCGAGCAGCCGAGAAGCGAGCAGCCCCTGCAATTTCTTGTTTTCAGCCAAATGCTAGAGGTATGAATGTCTCATCACAAAATCTTTGACGCGAGCTGATTTGTTTGCTGTGTTTGAAAGCCTTTTAGTGACTCGCACGGGACTTGTGCTTTTGCATTTCCTTGCGGTTTTCAGTGTGTGATCGCTTCACGTTTTGAGACTGAAATGAAGTGTAATGTCTGATTCAAATTGCGGCTTCATATGGCGTTCTGCCAAATTAAGGCAATTCGACACTACTTACGGATTCAAATCGCCTTTTCTCTCGTGTGCTGCATTTTTCCCTTTATGCGGCCGCGTGCGCGTCACAGACAGTGGTTGAAGAATAAACCTGCGGCTGCATTGTATTTAGGACTGAGATGAGGAGAAATGTCTTCATTCTAAGCGTTTTGAATCTTTGCAATTCTCTACCTCAGAGGGCTGTGGCGGTTCAGTCGGTGAGTACATTCCTAACCGAGCTGTATTTAGACATGACGGGAATCAAGGAATATGGGGCTAAGTAGGGAAGTTTCAGTTGAGGTAGAGAATCTTATTGAATGACGGAACAGGCTCGAGGGACGCATTGTCAAATCCTGCGCCTATTTCTTATGTTCTCAAGTACCGATCATAGCGGGCGGGTTGAGAACTGTGGTTCGTCTGCCTTTGTACATTAAATAAGCATTAGAGTAGGAAGCATCATAAAATGGAAGATGACTGCGCGGATGACGTGCATTTTGTTCAATGGGTTGCAAAATAAATATTTTCGACGGTTAGAATTGTTTTCACGGTTTCAAGAGGATTTCTCCTGTGGTCTAGGCATTTCCTGATGCCGTGATTTAATAATGGGGTGAAGTGCTTGTTTTACTTTCTGCTTGAATCGTAGTTTGATTGCAGCTTTGAATATTTCTCGGCACAGGAACCGAAAGGCAGCATTTAAAATGAAGTAAAAACGGGCCCTATTGGGACGACGTCAACATTTCTGTAGTCGACAGGATTCGAACCTGCGCGGGGAAACTGCAATGGATTACTAGCCCATCGACGTAGCCACTCGGCCACGACGACCCCGACGTTCGTCGAGCCCCACGTAGCTTCTCATTTGCTGCAAAAACGGTGCCTCTGGTCTGAACGCTCTGGTACGTAATCACTTGGGTTCCTGTGGAATAATTCGAATTGCAAAGCATTTATCGACTGTCTCTGTGGCGCAATGGGCCAGCGCGTTCGGCTGTTAACTGAAAGGTTGGTGGTCCGAGCCCAACCAGGGACGTGAGCGGTTTATAATTTTTGCAAACTTATCTATTGTTTAAAAATGGAGTCTTTGATTTCGTGAAATCAACAGTGGTGAGCATTCACTGCTGCTGACTTCCTGCTTCCAATGGGAACAATCGCTTCACTGATCAGTCTCCACTGTATACCTGCCTCCAGCCCCTGCTACTGAATACAAGGGAACTCCACAGTATACCTCCCCACACACACCAGTACTGAACCCTGGGGCACTCCACTGTATACCTCCCTCCAGCCCCCAGTACTGAACCCTGGGGAACTCCACTGTATACCTCCCTCCAGCCCCCAGTACTGAACCCTGGGGAACTCCACTGTATACCTCCCTCCAGCCCCCAGTACTGAACCCTGGGGAACTCCACTGTATACCTCCCTCCAGACACCAGTACTGAACCCTGGGGAACTCCACTGTTTACCTCCCTCCAGCCCCCAGTACTGAACCCTGGGGAACTCCACTGTGTACCTCCCTCAAACCTCCTGTACTGAACCCTGGGGATCTCTACTGCATACCTCCATACAGGCCCCTGTACTGAACCCTTGCGACCTCCACTGTACAGCTCCCTCGAGCCTCCAGTACTGAACCCTGGGGATCTCTACTGCATACCTCCCTACAGGCCCCTGTACTGAACCCTTGCGACCTCCACTGTACAGCTCCCTCGAGCCTCCAGTACTGAACCCTGGGGAACTCTATTGTAGACCTCCCTCGAGCCCCAAGTACTGAACCCTGGGGAACTCCACTGTAAACCTCCTTCCAGCCCCCACGACTGAATATAGAATCATAGGAGCAGGAGTAGGCCATTCGGCCCCTCGAGCCAGCTCCGCCATTCAAGGAGATGATTGCTGATCATCCAAATTCAGTACCCTGTCCCTGCTTTTTCCCCATATCCCTTGATCCCTTTAGCCTTAAGAAATATATCTAACTCCTTCTTGAATATATTTAATGAGTTGGCCTCAACTGCATTTTGTGATAGAGAATTCCACAGGTTCACCACTCTTTGGGTGAAGAGATTCCTCCTCATCTCTGTCCTAAATGGCTTATCCCTTATCCTTAGACTGTGACCCCTGGTTCTGGACTCCCCGGCCATCGGGAACATCCTTCCTGCATCTAGTCTGTCTAGTCCTGTTAGAATTTTTTAAGTTTCAATGAGTTCCCCTCTCATTCTTCTAAACTCCAGCGAGTATAAGCCCAATCGACCCTATCTCTCCTCATACATTATTCCTGCCATCCCAGGTATCCGTCTGGTGAATCTTCGCTCCATGGCAAGAACATCTTTCCTCAGATAAGGCGACCAAACTGCACACAATACTCAAGATGTGGTCTCACGAAGGCTCTGTACAACTACAGCAAGACATCCTTGTTCCTGCACTCGAACCCTCTCGCTACGACGGCCAACATACCATTTGCCTTCTAAACCGCCTGCTGCACCTTCATGCTTACTTTCAGCGACTGGTGCACAAGGACTCCCAGGTATCGTTGCACTTCCCTTTCTCCCAATCTATTGCCATTCAGATAATAATCTGCCTCCTGTTTTTGCCACCAAAGTGGACAACCTCGCATTTATGCACATTGTACTGCATTTGCCATGCATCTGCCCAATCACCCAACCTATCCAAATCATACTGGAGTTTCTCGGTATCATCCTCGCAGCACACACGCCCACCCAGCTTTGTGTCGTCTACAAACTTGGAGATATTACATCTAGGTCCCTCGTCTAGATCATTAATATACATTGTGAATAGCTGTGGTCTTAGGATCGATCCCTGCGGTACCCCACTAGTCACTGCCAGCCACTCGGAAAAAAGACTCGTTTATTCCTACTGTTTGCTTCCTGTCTGCCAATCAGTTCTCTATCCAAGTCAGTACCCTGCCCACAATCCCATGTGCCTTAACTTTACACGCTAATCTCTTATGCAGGACCTTATCGAAAGCCTTCTGAAAGTCCAAATACACCCCATCCACTGGTTCTCCCTTATCTATTTTACCAGTTACATCCTCAAAAAATTCCAGTAGATTATTCAAGCACGAGTTACCTTATGTAAATCCATGTTGACTTTGACCGATCCTGTCACTGCTTTCCAAGTGCTTTGCTATTATATCTTTTATAATGGACTCCAACATTTTCCCCACTACCGATGTCAGGCTTCCCGGTCTATAATTCCCCGTTTTCTCTCTCCCACCTTTTTTAATAGTGGGGTAACATTAGCTAACCTCCAATCCATGGGAATTGTTCCAGTGTCTATACAATTTTGGAAGATGACTTGCAATGCATCTACTATTTCTAGGGCTACTTCCTTAAGTATCCTAGGATGTTGATTATCAGGCCCTGGGGATGAATCGGCCGTCAATTTCCCTAACACCATTTCCCTACAATTACTGATTTCTTTCAGTTCCTCCCTCTCATTCGGCCCTATGTTCCCCGACATCTCTGGGAGGTTATTTGTGTCCTCCTTTGTGAAGACAGAACCAAAGTATGTATTCGATTGGTCTGCCATTTTTTCGTTCCCCATTATAAATTCCCCTGATTTTGACTGCAAGGGACCTATGCTTGACTTCACCAATCTTTTTCTCTTCACATATCTATAGAAGCTTTTACAGTCAGTTTCTCAAATCCTCGCAAGCTTACTCTCATACTCTATTTTCCCACTCTTAATGAATCCCTTTGTCCTCCTCTGCTGAATCCTAAACTGCTCCCAATCCTCAGGTTTGCTGCTTTTTCTGGCCAATTTATATGTCCTCTCTTTGGATCTTATGCTATCCCTAATTTCCCGTGTTAGCCACGGTTGATTCACATTTTTGTTTTATTTTTATGCCAAACAGGGATGAACAAATTCTGTAGTTCATCCATGCGATCTTTAAATGTTTGCCTTTGCCTATCCACCATCAACCCTTTGATTAACATCCCCCAATCAATCCTACCCAATTCGCACCTCGTCCCATCGTAGTTTCCTTTATTTAAATTCAGGACCCTAGTCTCTGAGTCAACTACTTCACTCTCCATCTTAATGAAGAATTCGATCATATTATGATCGCTCCGCCCCAAGGGGCCTCGCACAAAAAGATTGCTAATTATTCCTTTCTAATTACATAATACCAAGTCTAAGATGGCCTGATCTCGAGTTGGTTCCTCGACATATTGGTCAAGGAAAACATCCCGTATACACTCCAGGCATTCCTCCTCCACAGTATTGTTACTAATTTGGTTTGCCCAATCTATATGTAGATTAAAGTTACCCATGATAAGTGCAGTGCTCTTATTGAACGTGTCTCTAATTCCCGTTTAATGCCATCCCCAACCTCCGCATTACTGTTTGGGGGTCTGTATACAACTCCCACTAACGTTTTCTGTCCCTTGGTATTTCTCAGCTCTACCCGTACAGATTCTACATCATCAGAGCAAATATCCTTCCTTACAATTGTGTTAATCTCCTCTTTAACCAGCAATGCTACCCGGCTTCCTTTTTCCTTTTGCCTGTCTATCCTGAATATTGAATAACCCTGGATGTTGAATTCTCAGCCTTGGTGTCCCTGGAGCCATGTTTCCCTAATCCCAATCATATCATATCCGTTTACATCTATTTGCGATGCTAATTCATCGACCTTATTATGAATGCTCCTCGCATTCAGACACAAAGCCTTCAGGCTTGTTTTTTTAACATACTTAGACCTTTTAGAATTATTATTTACCGGGGAACTCCACTGTCTACCTCCCTCCAGACCCCAGTACTGAACCCTGGGGAACTCCACTGTATACCTCCCCCCGGATACCAGTACTGATCCCTGGGGAACTCCACTGTATACCTCCCTCCAGACACCAGTACTGAACCCTGGGGAACTCCACTGTGTACCTCCACGCAGACACAAGTACTGAATCCTGGGGAACTCCACTGTATACCTCCCTCCAGACCCCAGTACTGAACCCTGGGGAACTCCATTGTATACCTCCCTCCAGCCCCTAGTACTGAACCCTGGGGAACTCCACTGTATACCTCCCTCCAGCCCCAGTACTGAACCCTGGGGAACTCCACTGTATACATCCCTCCAGACGCCAGTACTGAACCCTGGGGAACTCCACTGTATACCTCCCTCCAGACCCCAGTACTGAACCCTGGGGAACTCCACTGTATACCTCCCTCCAGACCCCAGTACTGAACCCTGGTGAACTCCACTGTATACCTCCCTCCATACCCCAGTACTGAACCCTGGGAAACTCCACTGTAGACCTCCCTCCAGACCACAGTCCTGAACCCTGGTGAACTTCACTGTATACCTCCCTCCATACCACAGTACTGAACCCTGGGAAACTCCACTGTATACGTCCCTCCAGACCACAGTACTGAACCCTGGGGAATTCCACTATGTACCTCCCTCCATACCCCAGTACTGAACACTGGAGAACTCCACTATTTACCTCCCTCCAGACCCCAGTACTGAACACTGGAGAACTCCACTATTTACCTCCCTCCAGACCCCCCAGTACTGAACCCTGGGGAACTCCACTGTATACCTCCCTCCAGACCCCCCAGTACTGAACCCTGGGGAACTCCACTGTATACCTCCCTCCAGACCCCAGTACTGAACCCTGGGGAACTCCACTGTATACCTCCCTCCAGCCCCCAGTACTGAACCCTGGGGAACTCCACTGTATACCTCCCTCCAGCCCCCAGTACTGAACCCTGGGGAACTCCACTGTATACCTCCCTCCAGACCCCAGTACTGAACCCTGGGGAACTCCACTGTATACCTCCCTCCAGACCCCAGTACTGAACCCTGGGGAACTCCACTGTATACCTCCCTCCAGACCCCAGTACTGAACCCTGGGGAACTCCACTGTATACCTCCCTCCAGACCCCCAGTACTGAACCCTGGGGAACTCCACTATATACCTCCCTCCAGACCCCCAGTACTGAACCCTGGGGAACTCCACTGTATACCTCCCTCCAGCCCCCAGTACTGAACCCTGGGGAACTCCACTGTATACCTCCCTCCAGACCCCAGTACTGAACCCTGGGGAACTCCACTATATACCTCCCTCCAGACCCCAGTACTGAACCCTGGGGAACTCCACTATTTACCTCCCTCCAGCCCGAAGACAGCCATTCAACACAATTCTGTGTTTTCTGTCCCTGATCCAATTTGTATCCATGCTGCCTCTGCCCCTTTTATCCCATGGGCTTTAATTTGCTAACAAGCCTAATATGTGTAACTTTATCAAACGCCTTTTGAATTTCCGAATACAGAACATCAACTGCACAGCCCTCATCAACCCTGTTACCTCATCAAAACTCTCAATCAGTTTAGTCAAACACGATTTGCCTTCAACAAATCTGGGCTGGCTCTCCCTGATAACAAATACACAGTGGAATAAAGATC
The DNA here is from genome assembly GCA_030390025.1 of Squalus acanthias. Classification (NCBI taxonomy): domain Eukaryota; kingdom Metazoa; phylum Chordata; class Chondrichthyes; order Squaliformes; family Squalidae; genus Squalus; species Squalus acanthias. The sequence continues at coordinate 25,183 of JASTWF010001671.1, read as the reverse complement.
CAGTGAATTGGAAAATTGGGCTTGATCAGCAAGACACAGGGCAATAAATTTATCATTAATTGTTAACTTGAACATGACAACCAGCACAGAGGGGAATAGAGCGAGAGATTTCTCATCTACTCGTTGCCCCTTGGTGACATCATCCCAAAACACAGCGTCAGTTTCCACATGTACGCTGACGACACCCAGCTCTACCTCACTACCTCTTCTCTCGACCCCTTCACAGTGTCTAAATTGTCAGACTGCTTGTCCGAGATACAGTTCTGAATGAGCCAAAAGTTTCTCCAATTAAATATTGGGAAGACCGAAGCCATTGTTTTCGGTCCCTGCCACCAACACCGTTCCCTAGCCACTGACTCCATCCCTCTCCCTAACATCTGTCTGAGGCTGAACCACACTGTTCACAACATTGGTGTCATATTTGACCCTGAAGTGAGCCTCCGACCACATATCCGCAGCATAACAAAGGCCGCCTACTTCCACCTCCGTAACATCGCCCGTCTCCGCCCTTGCCTCCTCTCATCCGCTGCTGAAACCCTCATCCATGCCTTTGTTACTTCTAGACTTGACTATTCCAACGCACTCCTGGCTGGCCTCCCACATTCCACCCTATGTAAACTTGAGGCCATCCAAAACTCGGCTGCCCGTGTCCTAACTCACACCAAGTCCCGTTCACCCATCTCCCCTGTGCTCGCTGACCTCCACTGGCTCCCGGTTAAGCAGCACCTCGATTTCAAAATTCTCATCCTTGTTTTCAAATCCCTCCATGGCCTCGCCCCTTCCTATCTCTAATCTCCTTCAGCCCCACAACCACTCACCAGCCCCCCCCTCTATTTCCTCCTTGAAGACGCTCCTTAAAACCAACCTCTTTGACCAAGCTTTTGGTCACCTGCCCTAATTTATCCTTATGTGGAACGGAGCCAATTTTGTGTCTTAAACTCCTGAGCAGCGCCTTGGGACGTTTTACTACGTTAAAGGCGCTATATAAATGCACGTTGTTGTTGTTGAGGTGGTTTTGAAATGGAAGTGGTAACCAATACACCGAGGAACAAAGGCACTGTTGATGGATAAATTGGACATGAAAACTAACAAACAGGTTGCAGCGCAGGACCTACTCCTGGTCTTATTTATTATTTTATTCAGGGCATTGCAATTATTTGTAAAAATTGACATATTAAGCAAAGAGGGGAAACGAGCTACAGTTATTTAAATTTGACCTGATAAATAATACACAAGTGCATAAAGTTAGTTAATTGTTAAATTGGGTATGATAACCAATACACAGGGTAAAACTGTCACAGTTAATTGTTAAATTGGGTATGATAACCAATACACAGGGTAAAACTGTCACAGTTAATTGTTAAATTGGGTATGATAACCAATACACAGGGTGAAACTGTCACAGTTAATTGTTAAATTGGGTATGATAACCAATACACAGGGTAAAACAGTCACAGTTAATTGTTAAATTAGGTATGATAACCAATACACAGGGTGAAACTGTCAGCTAATTGTTAAATTGGGTATGATAACCAATACACAGTGTACAACTGTCACAGTTAATTGTTTAATTGGGTATGATAACTAATGCACAGTGTAAAACTGTCACAGTTAATTGTTAAATTGGGTATGATAACCAATACACAGTGTAAAACTGTCACAGTTAATTGTTAAATTGTGTATGATAACCAATACACAGGGTAAAACTGTCACAGTTAATTGTTAAATTGGGTTTGATAACCAATACACAGGGTAAAACTGTCACAGTTAATTGTTAAATTGGGTATGATAACCAATACACAGGGTAAAACTGTCACAGTTAATTGTTAAATTGGGTATGATAACCAATACACAGGGTAAAACTGTCAGTTAATTGTTAAATTGGGTTTGATAACCAATACACAGGGTAAAACTGTCACAGTTAATTGTTAAATTGGGTATGATAACCAATACACAGGGTAAAACTGTCAGTTAATTGTTTAATTGGGTATGATAACCAATACACAGTGTAAAATGTCAGTTAATTGTTAAATTGGGTATGATAACCAATACACAGGGTAAAACTGTCAGTTGATTGTTAAATTGGGTATGATAACCAATACACAGGGTAAAACTGTCAGTTAATTGTTAAATTGGGTATGATAACCAATACACAGGGTAAAACCGTCACAGTTAATTGTTAAATTGGGTTTGATAACCAATACACAGGGTAAAACTGTCACAGTTTACTGTTAAATTGGGTATGATAACCAATACACAGTGTAAAACTGTCAGTTAATTGTTAAATTGGGTATGATAACCAATATTCAGGGTAAAACTGTCACAGTTCATTGTTAAATTGGGTTTGATAACTAATACACGGGGTAAAACTGTCAGTTAATTGTTAAATTGGGTATGATAACCAATACACAGGGGTCAGTGCTGGGTCCCCAACTCTTTACAATCTATATTAACGATACTTAAGGAAAGACATCCTTGCTCTCGAGGCAGTGCAAAAAAGGTTCACTCGGTTAATCCCGGGGATGAGAGGGTGGTCATATGAGGAGAGGTTGTGTGGATTGGGACTCTACTCATTGGAGTTCAGAAGAATGAGAGGCGATCTTATTGAAACATATAAGATTGTGAAGGTGTTGGATCGGGTGGATGCGGGGAGGATGTTCCCGATGACGGGTGAGACTAGAACTAGGGGAGATAGTCTTAGAATAAGGGGCTGCTGTTTCAAAACTGAGATGAGGAGGAACTACTTCACTCAGAGGGTGGTAGGTCCATGGAATATGCTGCCACAAAAAGCTGTAGAAGCTACATCATTAAATAAATTTAAAACAGAAATAGACAGTTTCCTAGAAGTAAAGGGCATTAAGGGTTACGGGGAGCGGGCAGGAATTTGGACATGAGTCTAGGTTCGGATCGGTCATGGCCCTGTGGGTAGTGGAGCGTGCCCAGGGACCGTGTAGCCTGATTCTGCTCCTATTTCGTGTGTGCAATTATGTTAGATGCAGGAGATGGTTCTGTGATAGTAGATAGTAGATTGGCGGTTAGGTTTAGATCAGCCATGATCTTATTGAATGGCGGAGCAGGCTCGAGGGGCCGATTGGCCTACTCCTGCTCCTATTTCTTATGTTCTTATGTTCTTAAAACTGTCACAGTTAATTGTTAAATTGCGTATGATAACCAATACACAGGGTAAAACTGTCAGTTAATTGTTAAATTGGGTATGATAACCAATACACAGGGTAAAACTGTCAGTTGATTGTTAAATTGGGTATGATAACTAATACACAGGGTAAAACTGTCACAGTTAATTGTTAAATTGCGTTTGATAACCAATACACAGGGTAAAACTGTCACAGTTGATTGTTAAATTGCGTATGTTAACCAATACACAGGGTAAAACTGTCAGTTAATTGTTAAATTGGGTATGATAACCAATACACAGGGTAAAACTGTCAGTTAATTGTTAAATTGGGTATGATAACCAATACACAGGGTAAAACTGTCACAGTTAATTGTTAAATTGGGTTTGATAACCAATACACAGGGTAAAACTGTCACAGTTAATTGTTAAATTGGGTTTGATAACCAATACACAGGGCAAAACTGTCAGTTAATTGTTAAATTGTGTATGATAACCAGTACAAAGGGTAAAACTGTCACAGTTAATTGTTAAATTGGGTTTGATAACCAATACACAGGGTAAAACTGTCAGTTAATTGTTAAATTGGGTATGATAACCAATACACAGGGTAAAACTGTCACAGTTAATTGTTAAATTGGGTATGATAACCAATCCACAGGGTAAAACTGTCACAGTTAATTGTTAAATTGGGTATGATAACCAATACACAGTGTAAAACTGTCAGTTAATTGTTAAATTGGGTATGATAACCAATACACAGGGTAAAACTGTCACAGTTAATTGTTAAATTGGGGATGATAACCAAAACACAGGGTAAAACTGTCACAGTTAATTGCTAAATTGGGTTTGATAACCAATACACAGGGTAAAACTGTCAGTTAATTGTTAAATTGGGTATGATAACCAATACACAGGGGTCAGTGCTGGGTCCCCAACTCTTTACAATCTATATTAACGATACTTAAGGAAAGACATCCTTGCTCTCGAGGCAGTGCAAAAAAGTTTCACTCGGTTAATCCCGGGGATGAGAGGGTGGTCATATGAGGAGAGGTTGTGTAGATTGGGACTCTACTCATTGGAGTTCAGAAGAATGAGAGGCGATCTTATTGAAACATATAAGATTGTGAAGGGGTTGGATCGGGTGGATGCGGGGAGGATGTTCCCGATGACGGGTGAGACCAGAACTAGGGGACATAGTCTTAGAATAAGGGGCTGCTCTTTCAAAACTGAGATGAGGAGGAACTACTTCACTCAGAGGGTGGTAGGTCCATGGAATATGCTGCCACAAAAAGCTACATCATTTAATAAATTTAAAACAGAAATAGACAGTTTCCTAGAAGTAAAGGGCATTAAGGGTTACGGGGAGCGGGCAGGAATTTGGACATGAGTCTCGGTTCGGATCGGTCATGGCCCTGTGGGTAGTGGAGCGTGCCCAGGGACCGTGTAGCCTGATGCTGCTCCTATTTCGTGTGTGCAATTATGTTAGATGCAGGAGATGGTTCTGTGATAGTAGATAGTAGATTGGCGGTTAGGATCAGATCAGCCATGATCTTATTGAATGGCGGAGCAGGCTCGAGGGGCCGATTGGCCTACTCCTGCTCCTATTTCTTATCTTCTTATGTTCTTAAAACTGTCACAGTTAATTGTTAAATTGTGTATGATAACCAATACACAGGGTAAAATTGTCAGTTAATTGTTAAATTGAGTATGATAACCAATACAAAGGGTAAAACTGTGACAGTTAATTGTTAAATTGGGTATGATAACCAATACACAGGGTAAAACTGTCAGTTAATTGTTAAATTGGGTATGATAACCAATACACAGGGTAAAACTGTCAGTTAATTGTTAAATTGGGTATGATAACCAATACACAGGGTAAAACTGTCACAGTTAATTGTTAAATTGGGTATGATAACCAATACACAGGGTAAAACTGTCACAGTTAATTGTTAAATTGGGTATGATAACCAATACACAGGGTAAAACTGTCAGTTAATTGTTAAATTGGGTTTGATAACCAATACACAGGGTAAAACTGTCACAGTTAATTGTTAAATTGGGTATGATAACCAATACACAGGGTAAAACTGTCAGTTAATTGTTAAATTGGGTATGATAACCAATACACAGGGTAAAACTGTCACAGTTAATTGTTAAATTGGGTATGATAACCAATACACAGGGTAAAACAGTCACAGTTAATTGTTAAATTGGGTATGATAACCAATACACAGGGTGAAACTGTCAGTTAATTGTTAAATTGGGTATGATAACCAATACACAGTGTAAAACTGTCACAGTTAATTGTTAAATTGGGTATGATAACCAATACACAGTGTAAAACTGTCACAGTTAATTGTTAAATTGGGTATGATAACCAATACACAGTGTAAAACTGTCACAGTTAATTGTTAAATTGTGTATGATAACCAATACACAGGGTAAAACTGTCACAGTTAATTGTTAAATTGGGTTTGATAACCAATACACAGGGTAAAACTGTCACAGTTAATTGTTAAATTGGGTATGATAACCAATACACAGGGTAAAACTGTCACAGTTAATTGTTAAATTGGGTATGATAACCAATACACAGGGTAAAACTGTCAGTTAATTGTTAAATTGGGTTTGATAACCAATACACAGGGTAAAACTGTCACAGTTAATTGTTAAATTGGGTATGATAACCAATACTCAGGGTAAAACTGTCAGTTAATTGTTTAATTGGGTATGATAACCAATACACAGTGTAAAACTGTCAGTTAATTGTTAAATTGGGTATGATAACCAATACACAGGGTAAAACTGTCAGTTGATTGTTAAATTCGGTATGATAACCAATACACAGGGTAAAACTGTCAGTTAATTGTTAAATTGGGTATGATAACCAATACACAGGGTAAAACCGTCACAGTTAATTGTTAAATTGGGTTTGATAACCAATACACAGGGTAAAACTGTCACAGTTTATTGTTAAATTGGGTATGATAACCAATACACAGTGTAAAACTGTCAGTTAATTGTTAAATTGGGTATGATAACCAATACACAGGGTAAAACTGTCACAGTTAATTGTTAAATTGGGTTTGATAACCAATACACAGGGTAAAACTGTCAGTTAATTGTTAAATTGGGTATGATAACCAATACACAGGGTAAAACTGTCACAGTTCATTGTTAAATTGGGTTTGATAACCAATACACGGGTAAAACTGTCAGTTAATTGTTAAATTGGGTATGATAACCAATACACAGGGGTCAGTGCTGGGTCCCCAACTCTTTACAATCTATATTAACGATACTTAAGGAAAGACATCCTTGCTCTCGAGGCAGTGCAAAAAAGGTTCACTCGGTTAATCCCGGGGATGAGAGGGTGGTCATATGAGGAGAGGTTGTGTGGATTGGGACTCTACTCATTGGAGTTCAGAAGAATGAGAGGCGATCTTATTGAAACATATAAGATTGTGAAGGTGTTGGATCGGGTGGATGCGGGGAGGATGTTCCCGATGACGGGTGAGACTAGAACTAGGGGAGATAGTCTTAGAATAAGGGGCTGCTGTTTCAAAACTGAGATGAGGAGGAACTACTTCACTCAGAGGGTGGTAGGTCCATGGAATATGCTGCCACAAAAAGCTGTAGAAGCTACATCATTAAATAAATTTAAAACAGAAATAGACAGTTTCCTAGAAGTAAAGGGCATTAAGGGTTACGGGGAGCGGGCAGGAATTTGGACATGAGTCTAGGTTCGGATCGGTCATGGCCCTGTGGGTAGTGGAGCGTGCCCAGGGACCGTGTAGCCTGATTCTGCTCCTATTTCGTGTGTGCAATTATGTTAGATGCAGGAGATGGTTCTGTGATAGTAGATAGTAGATTGGCGGTTAGGATCAGATCAGCCATGATCTTATTGAATGGCGGAGCAGGCTCGAGGGGCCGATTGGCCTACTCCTGCTCCTATTTCTTATGTTCTTAAAACTGTCACAGTTAATTGTTAAATTGTGTATGATAACCAATACACAGGGTAAAACTGTCAGTTAATTGTTAAATTGGGTATGATAACCAATACACAGGGTAAAACTGTCAGTTGATTGTTAAATTGGGTATGATAACCAATACACAGGGTAAAACTGTCACAGTTAATTGTTAAATTGGGTATGATAACCAATACACAGGGTAAAACTGTCACAGTTAATTGTTAAATTGGGTATGATAACCAATACACAGGGTAAAACTGTCAGTTAATTGTTAAATTGGGTATGATAACCAATACACAGGGTAAAACTGTCAGTTAATTGTTAAATTGGGTATGATAACCAATACACAGGGTAAAACTGTCACAGTTAATTGTTAAATTGGGTATGATAACCAATACACAGGGTAAAACTGTCACAGTTAATTGTTAAATTGGGTTTGATAACCAATACACAGGGTAAAACTGTCAGTTAATTGTTAAATTGGGTATGATAACCAATACACAGGGTAAAACTGTCACAGTTAATTGTTAAATTGGGTTTGATAACCAATACACAGGGTAAAACTGTCAGTTAATTGTTAAATTGGGTATGATAACCAATACACAGGGTAAAACTGTCACAGTTAATTGTTAAATTGTGTATGATAACCAGTACACAGGGTAAAACTGTCACAGTTAATTGTTAAATTGGGTTTGATAACCAATACACAGGGTAAAACTGTCAGTTAATTGTTAAATTGGGTATGATAACCAATACACTGGGTAAAACTGTCACAGTTAATTGTTAAATTGGGTTTGATAACCAATACACAGTGTAAAACTGTCAGTTAATTGTTAAATTGGGTATGATAACCAATACACAGGGTAAAACTGTCACAGTTAATTGTTAAATTGGGGATGATAACCAAAACACAGGGTAAAACTGTCACAGTTAATTGCTAAATTGGGTTTGATAACCAATACACAGGGTAAAACTGTCAGTTAATTGTTAAATTGGGTATGATAACCAATACACAGGGGTCAGTGCTGGGTCCCCAACTCTTTACAATCTATATTAACGATACTTAAGGAAAGACATCCTTGCTCTCGAGGCAGTGCAAAAAAGTTTCACTCGGTTAATCCCGGGGATGAGAGGGTTGTCATATGAGGAGAGGTTGTGTAGATTGGGACTCTACTCATTGGAGTTCAGAAGAATGAGAGGCGATCTTATTGAAACATATAAGATTGTGAAGGGATTGGATCGGGTGGATGCGGGGAGGATGTTCCCGATGACGGGTGAGACTAGAACTAGGGGACATAGTCTTAGAATAAGGGGCTGCTCTTTCAAAACTGAGATGAGGAGGAACTACTTCACTCAGAGGGTGGTAGGTCCATGGAATATGCTGCCACAAAAAGCTGTAGAAGCTACATCATTTAATAAATTTAAAACAGAAATAGACAGTTTCCTAGAAGTAAAGGGCATTAAGGGTTACGGGGAGCGGGCAGGAATTTGGACATGAGTCTCGGTTCGGATCGGTCATGGCCCTGTGGGTAGTGGAGCGTGCCCAGGGACGGTGTAGCCTGATGCTGCTCCTATTTCGTGTGTGCAATTATGTTAGATGCAGGAGATGGTTCTGTGATAGTAGATAGTAGATTGGCGGTTAGGATCAGATCAGCCATGATCTTATTGAATGGCGGAGCAGGCTCGAGGGGCCGATTGGCCTACTCCTGCTCCTATTTCTTATCTTCTTATGTTCTTAAAACTGTCACAGTTAATTGTTAAATTGTGTATGATAACCAATACACAGGGTAAAACTGTCAGTTAATTGTTAAATTGAGTATGATAACCAATACAAAGGGTAAAACTGTGACAGTTAATTGTTAAATTGGGTATGATAACCAATACACAGGGTAAAACTGTCAGTTAATTGTTTAATTGGGTATGATAACCAATACACAGTGTAAAACTGTCAGTTAATTGTTAAATTGGGTTTGATAACCAATACACAGGGTAAAACTGTCACAGTTAATTGTTAAATTGGGTATGATAACCAATACACAGGGTAAAACTGTCACAGTTAATTGTTAAATTGGGTATGATAACCAATACACAGGGTAAAACTGTCAGTTAATTGTTAAATTGGGTTTGATAACCAATACACAGGGTAAAACTGTCACAGTTAATTGTTAAATTGGGTATGATAACCAATACACAGGGTAAAACTGTCAGTTAATTGTTTAATTGGGTATGATAACCAATACACAGTGTAAAATGTCAGTTAATTGTTAAATTGGGTATGATAACCAATACACAGGGTAAAACTGTCAGTTGATTGTTAAATTGGGTATGATAACCAATACACAGGGTAAAACTGTCAGTTAATTGTTAAATTGGGTATGATAACCAATACACAGGGTAAAACCGTCACAGTTAATTGTTAAATTGGGTTTGATAACCAATACACAGGGTAAAACTGTCACAGTTAATTGTTAAATTGGGTATGATAACCAATACACAGTGTAAAACTGTCAGTTAATTGTTAAATTGGGTATGATAACCAATATACAGGGTAAAACTGTCACAGTTCATTGTTAAATTGGGTTTGATAACCAATACACAGGGTAAAACTGTCAGTTAATTGTTAAATTGGGTATGATAACCAATACACAGGGGTCAGTGCTGGGTCCCCAACTCTTTACAATCTATATTAACGATACTTAAGGAAAGACATCCTTGCTCTCGAGGCAGTGCAAAAAAGGTTCACTCGGTTAATCCCGGGATGAGAGGGTGGTCATATGAGGAGAGGTTGTGTGGATTGGGACTCTACTCATTGGAGTTCAGAAGAATGAGAGGCGATCTTATTGAAACATATAAGATTGTGAAGGTGTTGGATCGGGTGGATGCGGGGAGGATGTTCCCGATGACGGGTGAGACTAGAACTAGGGGAGATAGTCTTAGAATAAGGGGCTGCTGTTTCAAAACTGAGATGAGGAGGAACTACTTCACTCAGAGGGTGGTAGGTCCATGGAATATGCTGCCACAAAAAGCTGTAGAAGCTACATCATTAAATAAATTTAAAACAGAAATAGACAGTTTCCTAGAAGTAAAGGGCATTAAGGGTTACGGGGAGCGGGCAGGAATTTGGACATGAGTCTAGGTTCGGATCGGTCATGGCCCTGTGGGTAGTGGAGCGTGCCCAGGGACCGTGTAGCCTGATTCTGCTCCTATTTCGTGTGTGCAATTATGTTAGATGCAGGAGATGGTTCTGTGATAGTAGATAGTAGATTGGCGGTTAGGTTTAGATCAGCCATGATCTTATTGAATGGCGGAGCAGGCTCGAGGGGCCGATTGGCGTACTCCTGCTCCTATTTCTTATGTTCTTATGTTCTTAAAACTGTCACAGTTAATTGTTAAATTGCGTATGATAACCAATACACAGGGTAAAACTGTCAGTTAATTGTTAAATTGGGTATGATAACCAATACACAGGGTAAAACTGTCAGTTGATTGTTAAATTGGGTATGATAACTAATACACAGGGTAAAACTGTCACAGTTAATTGTTAAATTGCGTTTGATAACCAATACACAGGGTAAAACTGTCACAGTTAATTGTTAAATTGGGTATGTTAACCAATACACAGGGTAAAACTGTCAGTTAATTGTTAAATTGGGTATGATAACCAATACACAGGGTAAAACTGTCAGTTAATTGTTAAATTGGGTATGATAACCAATACACAGGGTAAAACTGTCACAGTTAATTGTTAAATTGGGTTTGATAACCAATACACAGGGTAAAACTGTCACAGTTAATTGTTAAATTGGGTTTGATAACCAATACACAGGGTAAAACTGTCAGTTAATTGTTAAATTGGGTATGATAACCAATACACAGGGTAAAACTGTCACAGTTAATTGTTAAATTGGGTATGATAACCAATACACAGGGTAAAACTGACAGTTAATTGTTAAATTGGGTATGATAACCAATACACAGGGTAAAACTGTCACAGTTAATTGTTAAATTGGGTATGATAACCAATACACAGGGTAAAACTGTCACAGTTAATTGTTAAATTGGGTATGATAACCAATACACAGTGTAAAACTGTCAGTTAATTGTTAAATTGGGTATGATAACCAATACACAGGGTAAAACTGTCACAGTTAATTGTTAAATTGGGTATGATAACCAATACACAGTGTAAAACTGTCAGTTAATTGTTAAATTGGGTATGATAACCAATACACAGGGTAAAACTGTCACAGTTAATTGTTAAATTGGGTATGATAACCAATACACAGGGTAAAACTGTCACAGTTAATTGTTAAATTGGGTATGATAACCAATACACAGGGTAAAACTGTCAGTTAATTGTTAAATTGGGTATGATAACCAATACACAGGGGTCAGTGCTGGGTCCCCAACTCTTTACAATCTATATTAACGATACTTAAGGAAAGACATCCTTGCTCTCGAGGCAGTGCAAAAAAGGTTCACTCGGTTAATCCCGGGGATGAGAGGGTGGTCATATGAGGAGAGGTTGTGTAGATTGGGACTCTACTCATTGGAGTTCAGAAGAATGAGAGGCGATCTTATTGAAACATATAAGATTGTGAAGGGGTTGGATCGGGTGGATGCGGGGAGGATGTTCCCGATGACGGGTGAGACTAGAACTAGGGGACATAGTCTTAGAATAAGGGGCTGCTCTTTCAAAACTGAGATGAGGAGGAACTACTTCACTCAGAGGGTGGTAGGTCCATGGAATATGCTGCCACAAAAAGCTGTAGAAGCTACATCATTAAATAAATTTAAAACAGAAATAGACAGTTTCCTAGAAGTAAAGGGCATTAAGGGTTACGGGGAGCGGGCAGGAATTTGGACATGAGTCTAGGTTCGGATCGGTCATGGCCCTGTGGGTAGTGGAGCGTGCCCAGGGACCGTGTAGCCTGATTCTGCTCCTATTTCGTGTGTGCAATTCTGTTAGATGCAGGAGATGGTTCTGTGATAGTAGATAGTAGATTGGCGGTTAGGATCAGATCAGCCATGATCTTATTGAATGGCGGAGCAGGCTCGAGGGGCCGATTGGCCTACTCCTGCTCCTATTTCTTATCTTCTTATGTTCTTAAAACTGTCACAGTTAATTGTTAAATTGTGTATGATAACCAATACACAGGGTAAAATTGTCAGTTAATTGTTAAATTGAGTATGATAACCAATACAAAGGGTAAAACTGTGACAGTTAATTGTTAAATTGGGTTTGATAACCAATACACAGGGTAAATCTGTCTCAGTTTATTTTTAAATTGGATATGATAACAAATACACAGGGTAAAACTGTCACAGTTAATTGTTAAATTGGGTATGATAACAAATACACAGTGTAAAACCGTCACAGTTAATTGTTAAATTGGGTATGATAACAAATACACAGGGTAAAACTGTCAGTTAATTGTTAAATTGGGTATGATAACCAATACACAGGGTAAAACTGTCACAGTTAATTGTTAAATTGGGTATGATAACCAATACAAAGGGTAAAACTGGCACAGTTAATTGTTAAATTGGGTATGATAACCAATACACAGGGTAAAACTGTCAGTTAATTGTTAAATTGGGTATGATAACCAATACACAATGTAAAACTGTCACAGTTAATTGTTAAATTGGGTATGATAACCAATACACAGGGTAAAACTGTCAGTTAATTGTTAAATTGGGTATGATAACCAATACACAGTGTAAAACTGTCACAGTTTATTGTTAAATTGGGTATGATAGCCAATAAACAATGGCGTAAAGTTAATTGTTAATTCTTAAATTGGAAATAAGCAAAACACAACAACAACTTATATTTATAAAGCGCCTTTAACGTAGTAAAACGTCCCAAGGCGCTTCACAGGAGTGCTATCAAACAACATTTGACATCGAGCCACATAAGGAGATATTTGGGCAGATAACCAAAAGCTTGGTCAAAGAGGTAATTTTTAAGGAGCGTCTTGATGGAGGAGAGAGAGGCAGAGAGGTTTACGGACAGAATTCCAGAGCTTAGGGCCCAGGCAGCTGAAGGCATGGCCACCAATGGTGGAGTGATTAAAATGCGGAGATGCCGGTGTTGGACTGGGGTGGACAAAATTGAGAGGTCGCATAACACCAGGTTATAGTCCAACAGTTTTATTTGAAATCACAAGCTTTCGGAGCTATCGATTGCCCCTTCCTCAGGTGAAGTAAATAGATACAGAATCGCCAAAGCATATATAGATAGACAACAAAGCATGTGTATTAAAGTGATTAAAATCAGGGATACATTGAGAGGGACATTGAGAGAGACATTGACTGAAACATAGAGCGAGACATTGGCAGGGTCATTGAGCGGGCCATAGAGAGAGTCAGACAGACACAAAGAGAGAAATAGAAACAATGAGAGTGGGCAGATTGAGAGATAGAAATAGAGAGACAGAAAGTCTGGGGGAGAGCCACAGACAGCCAGAGAGAGACAGACAGGCTGAGAGAGGCTGAGGGAAGAGAAAGACAGGGATAGATATTGAGAGTTAGAAAATAGGAACATATGAAATAGGAGCAGGAGTAGGCCATTTGGCCCATCGATCCTGCTCCGCCGTTCAATAAGGTCATGGCTGATCTTCTACCTCAACTCCACTTTCCTGAACTATCCCCATATCCCTTGATTCCTTTAATATTCAAAAATCTTTCAATCTCTGTCTTGAATATACTCAACGACTGAGCATCCACAGCCCTCTGGGGTAGAGAATTGCAAAGATTCCCCACCCTCTGAGTGAAGAATTTTCTCCTCATCTCGGACCTAACTGGCCGACGTCTTTTGCTGAGACTGTGACCCCTTGTTCTAGACTCCCGAGCCAGGGGAAACATCCTCACTGCATCTACCCTGTTAAGCCCTCTAAGAATTTTATATATTTCCATGAGATTACCTCTCATTCTTCTAAACTCTAGAGAACATAGGCCTAGTCTACTCAATCTGTTCTCATAGGACAATCCCCCCATCCCAGGAACCAGTCTGGTGAACCTTCGTTGCACTCCCTCTTTGGCAATTATATCCTTCCTTAGGTAAGGAGACCAAAACTGTACACAGTACTCCTGGTGTGGTCTCACCAGGGCCCTATATAATTGCAGTAAGACGTCTTTACTCTTATATTCAAATCCTCTTGTAATAAAGGCCAACATACCATTTGCTTTCCTAATTATTTGCTGTACCTGCATGTTACCTTTCAGTGATTCATGTACAAGGACACCCAGGTCCCTCTGAACACCAACATTTCCCAATCTCTCAACATTTAAAACATACCTTGCTTTACTATTTTTCCTAACTGCACATTTCTCCACATTATATTCCATTTGCCATGTTCTTGCCCATTCACTTAGCCTGTCTATATCCCCTTGAAGCCTCCTTGCATCCTCCTCACAACTTACATTCCCACCCAGCTTTGTATCATCAGCAAACTTGGATATATTGCATTTGGTCCCCTCATCCAAATCATTGATATATATCGTAAATAGCTGTGGCCCAAACACTGATTCTTGCGGTACCCCACTAGTTACAGCCTGCCAAACCGAAAATGACTCGTTTATTGCTATTCTCTGTTTTCTGTCCGTTAACCAATCCTCAACCCATGCTAGAATATTACCCCCAATCCCATTTTGTTTAATAACCTCTTGTGCGGCCCCTTATCGAATGTCTTCTGAAAATCCAAATCCACCACATCTACTGTCTCCCCCTTATCTGTTCTGCTAGTTACAACCTCAAAAAACTCTAACAAATTTGTCAAACACGATTTCCCTTTCATAAATCCGTGTTGACTCTGCCCAATCCTATTATAATTTTCTAAGTGCCCTGTTACTACGTCCTTAATATATTTTAGCATTTTCCCTACTACTGATGTCAGGAAAACTGGTCTGTAGTTCCCCGTTTTCTCTCTCCCTCCTTTCTTAAATATTGGGGTTACATTTGCTACATTCCAATCCGCGGCAAACGTTCTAAAATCTATGCAATTTATGGAATTTCATCTGCCATCTATTTTGTTTTTCTTTTTTATTCATTCATGGGCTGTGGTCATCGCTGGCACGCCTTGCATTTATTGCCCATCCCTAGTTGCACTTGAGAAGGTGGTGGTGAACCGCTGCAGTCGGTGATGGAAAGGCGCTCCCACAGTGCTGTTATGGAGGGAGTTGCAGGATTTTGACCCAGCGACAATGAAGGAATGGTGATATACTTCCAAGTCAGGATGGTGTGTGACTTGGAGGGGAAGTTACAGGTGATGGTGTTCCCATGCTCCTGCTGCCCTTGTCCATCTAGGTGGTAGAGGCTGCATGTTTGGGAGGTACTGCCGAAGAAACCTTGGCAAGTTGCTGCAGTGCATCTTGTAGATGGTACAAACTGCAGCCACGGTGCGCCGCTGGTGGAGGGAGTGAATGTTTAAGAACATAACATAAGAAATAGGAGCAGGAGTAGGCCTCCTCTGTTCCAAGGAAAACAAACCCAGCTTATCCCAGTTAATATTGGGGTAGTTCAAATCTCCTACTACTACTGCCCTATAGTTTTTGCACTTCTCAGAAATGTGTCGACATATTTGCTCTTCTATCTCCCTCTCACTGTTTGGGGGTCGAGAGTACACTCCCAGCAGTGTGGTCGCCCCTTTTTTGTTTTTCCATTCGACCCATATGGACTCGTTTGATGATCGCTCCAACATATCATCTCTCCTCACAGCTGTAATAGTTTATTTAATCAATACCGCGACACCCTCCCTTTTTACCACCCTCTCTACACCTTTATGGTGATGGATGGGGTACCAATCAAGTGGGCTGCTTTGTCCTGGATGATGTCGAGCTTCTTGAGTGTTGTTGGAGCTGCACTCATCCAGACAAGTGGAGAGTATTCCATCACACTCCTGACTTGTGCCTTGTAGATGGTGGAAAGGATTTGGGGAGTCAGGAGGTGAGACACTCGCCGCAGAATACCCAGCCTTGACCTGCTCTTTTAGCCACAGTATTTATGTGGCTGGTCCAGTTAAGGTTCTGGTCAATGGAAACCCCCAGGATACTGATGGTGACGGATTTGGCGATGGTAATCCCATTGAATGTCAAGGGGATGTGGCTCTTGTTGGAGATTGTCATTGCCTGGCACTTGTTTCGTGTGATTATTACTTGCCACTTATCAACCCAAGGCTGAATGTCATCCAGGTCTTGCTGCATGCGGGCATGGACTGCTTCATTATCTGAGGAGTTGTGAATAGAACTGAATACTGAGCAATCATCAGCGAACATCCCCACTTCTGACCATAGGATGGAGGGAAGGTCATTGATGAAATAGCTGAAGATGGTTGGGCCGAGGACACTGCCCTGATGTACTGCTGCAGCGATGTCCTGGGGCTGTGATGATTGACCTCCAAAAACCACAACCATCTTCCGTTGTGCCGGGTATGACTTGAGCCAGTGGAGAGTTTTCCCCCTGCTTTCCATTGCCACAATTTTACTGGGGCTCCTTGATGCCGCACTCAGTCCAATGCTGCCTTGATGTCAAGGGCAGTCACTCTCTCCTCACCTCTGGAATTCAGCTCCTTTGTCCATGTTTGGACCAAGGCTGTAATGAGGTCTGGAGCCGAGTGGTCCTGGCGGAACTCAAACTGGGCATCGGTGAGAAGGTTATTAGTGAGTAAGTGCCACATAATAGCACTGTCGACGGCACCTTTCATCAATTTGCTCATTTCACCAGTCTGTCTATGTCCTCCTGAAGCCTACCTTATCCTGCTCTGTGTGTGTATATATATGTATATGTATATATGTCTATATCATGAATATATATCAAAAAGAGCAGTGGTCCGAATAGCGACATCTGGGGGATACCACTGTACACTTCCCTCCAGTCTGAACAACAACCGTTCACCACTACTCTCGGTTTTCTGTCCCTTAGCCAATGTCAGATCCCCACTGCCACTGTCCCTTTGGTCCTAACAAGTCTATTCAATTGTACTTCATCAAATGCATTTTGAATGTCCATATACACAACATCAACCGCACTACCCTCATCAACCCTCTCCGTTACTTCATCAAAGAACTTAATCAAGTTTGTCAGACACACTTTGCCGCTAATATATCCGTGCTGGTTGTCATTTATTAATCCATGTTTTTTCCAAAGACAGATACTTTTCTCTGTGAATATGGCCTCTAGACGTTTCCCCACCACTGACGTTAGGCTGACTGGCCTGCAGTTACAGGGTTTATCCCTCTCTCCTTTTTTAAGCAGGGTGTAACATTTGCAACCCTCCAGTCCTCTGGCACCACTCCCATATCCGAGGAGGATTGAAATATTCTGGCCAGAGCCTGCGCTATTTCCACCATTCCTTCCCTCAGCAATCCTCATACTTCCCATCCGGAACGGGTAAATGTTCTACTTTACTGTGGTATAAAAAGTGTTGGATTGAAAGGGGTTAACTGAAGCTGTTTGTTCAGTGACTGTAATTAATGTCAGTCTCCACGGGTTAACTGAAGATGTTTGTTTAGTGACTGTAATTAATGTCAGTCTCCATGGACTCTAATTGTATCAGTGCAGGGTTTCCCTCTTCTATTAATAAGGGACTCCTTTCAATGTGTTATCCCATAGTGTCAGTGAGAGCATCACCTCCGGCACTGACGGGATCAGCGCGCTGCTCCACAGAGAGGGAGTCGGAATCTGCGAGCAGTAGATTGGAATGTTACAATGGATCGGAATCTGAGAACAGTAGATTGGAATGTTACAACAATGGATCAGAATCTGAGAACAGTAGATTGGAATGCTACAACAATGGGCAGGAGTTTCAGCTGGCAGTTTGACCTTCTTTCAGAATATTATGATGAAATATCATTAGACATGCGGATACTGTTGGCACTTCGGATTATTCAATACATTTACTATCCCCTCATTGCTGCTGTTGGTGTTCCTGGTAAGTCTCTCTATCCAGCTATTCTGTTAACCATGTTTTACTGTATTACTGTTCGTGTCATTTACTCTCCCCTCCTTGCTGCAGTTGTTGTTCCAGGTAAGTCTCTCTATCCAGCTATTAAATCTGCAAACCTTTGCTAACTGTATTACTATTCTTCATTCTTTGCTGCTGTTGGTGTCCCAGTAAGTCTCTATATCCAGAAATTGTGTCTGTAAATCACGTTTCACTGAATTACTGTTTTTGTCATTTGAATCTTGGGAAGAGCGAAGCCATTGTCTTCGGTCCTGGTCACAAACTCCATTCTCTATCTACCGATTCAGGCCCCCTCCCTGGTCAATGTCTGAGGCTGAACCAGGCTGTTTGCAAACTCTGCGATCTTTTTGTCCCTGAACTGAGTTCCGAACTCATATCCTCTGAATCACCATTCCTGCCGACTGCCACCTCCAAAATTTCACCCATCTCCGCTCCACCTCAGCCCTTCTGCTGCATAAACCCTCATCCGTGCCTTTGTTAAATCCAGACTCGACTATTCCAATACTCTCCTGGCCGGCCTCCCAGTAACAAGCCTCCATAAACTAGAGCTCATCCAAAACTCTGCTGCCCATATCCTAACACACATCATGTCCCGTTCACCCAGTACCCCTGTGATCACTGACCAACATTGGCTGCCGATCCGGCAACAACTCGATTTAAATATTCTCCTCCTCATGTTCAAATCCCACCATGGCCTCACCCCTGCAATTAGTCCCATTCCCTTGCTCTTTTCCCATTGTCCTGCAAATTTTTCCCTTCAGGTATTTATCCAATTCCCCTTTTAAAGTTAATTTCTTTCCCTCTGTACCTCTCCCTGTCTTTCAGTCTCTATTTTTATTTCTCTCTTTCTCCCTTTATCTCTCTCTACCCCTCTTCTCTCTCCCTCTGCGCTCTCTCTCCCTCTTCTCTCTCTCTCTGTCTCTTGCTCATAGAATTATAGAACGGTACATCACATACAGAGACCATTCGGCCCATCGTGTCCGTGCCGTCTCTTTGAAAGAGTTATTTATTCAGTCCTACTCTTTAATCAGAGCCCCATAAAAAATTCCCCTTCATCTAATTACCCCATTCCCTTTCGAAATTTACTATTGAATCTGCTTCCACCACGTTCTCAGACAGTGCATTCTAGATCACAACTCACTGCGTAAAGAAAATTCTCATCTCTCCTCTGGTTCTTTTGCCAATTAATTAAATTTGTTTCCTCTGGTTACCCACCATTCTGCCTCTGGAAACCGACTTACTTACTCTATCAAAACCCATTACAATCTGGAACATCTATATTAAATCTCCCCTAATGGAAAAGTACAAAGAAAGACCAGGTTTAAAAGTTTTCAATTGGGGAAAGGCCAAATTTACTAAGCTGTGATGTAATTTAGGAAAGTGGACTGGAAACAGCTTCTTAATTGGAAATCAGTTCGGAGCCGTGGGAAGCATTCAACGAGGAGATAGTGAGGGCTCAGAGCAAATATATTCCCAAAAAGATAAAGGATGGGACTTCCAAATCTAGAGTCCCCTAGTTGTCAAGGGGAATACAGGGTAGGATAAGGGAACAAAAAGGGAAGCTTTTGTCAGATACCGAGAGCTCAATACTACAGAAAGCCTAGAGGGGTATAGAAAGTGCAGGGGTGAAATTAAAAAGGAAATTAGGAAAGCAAAGCGATGTCATGAAAAAATATTGGCAAGTAAAATCAAGGAAAACCCAAAGATGTTTTATACATACATCAAGAGCAAGAGGATAACTAAGGAAAGAGTCTGGCCTATTATAGAACAAAAAGTTAATCTGTGTGTAGAGGCGGAAGACGTGGATATGGTTCTTAATAAATACTTTGTGTCTGTCTTCACAGAAGAGTGAGATGATGCAGACATTGTAGTTAAGGAGGAGGAGTGTGAAATATTAGATGAGACAAAGATAGTGAGAGAGGAAACATTAAGGTGTTTAGCATCTTTGAAAGTAGATAAATCACGAGGCTCGGATGAAATGTATCCCAGGCTGTTAAGGGAGGAAATAGCGGAGGCTCAGACCATCATTTTCCAAACCTCTCTGGCTACAGGCGTGATGACAGAGGACTGGAGGACTGCTAACGTTGTACCATTGTTTAAAAAGGGAGAAAGGGATAGACCGAGTAATTACAGGGCAGTCAGTCTAACCTTGGTGGTGGAAAAAAATATTGAAAGATTCTGAGGGGCAGTATAAATCGGCATTTAGAAAGGCACAGATTAATCAAGGACAGTCAGCATGGTAATGTTAAGGGAAGGTCGTGTCTGACTAACTGGATTGAATTTTTTGTGGAGGTAATGAGGAGGGTCGATGAGGGGAGTGCATTTGATGTAGTCCACGTAGATATTAGAAAGGCCTTTGACAAGGTCCCACATGACAAGTTGGTCATTGGATTCAAGGGAAAGTGGCAAGTTGGATCCAAAATTGGCTCAGTGGCAGGAAGCAAAGGTCCTAATGGTCAACGGGTGTTTTTGTGAGTGGAAGGTTGTTTCCAGTGGGGTTCCACAGGGCTCAGTACTAGGTCCCCTGTTATTTGTGGTATATATTAATGATTTAGACTTCAATGCTACGGCCATGATGAAGAAGTTTGCACATGATACAAAATTGGCCGTGTGGTTGATAGTGAGGAAGAAAGCTGTAGACTGCAAGAAGATATCAATGGACTGGTCCGGTGTGCAGAACAGTGGCAAATGGACTTCATTTCGGAGAAGTGTGAGGTAATGGATTGGTGGAGGACTAAAAAAGAGGGCATACACAATAAATGGTAGGATCCTGAGAATTGCAGTGGAACAGAGGGACCTTGGAGTACATTTCCACATATTTCAAAAAATATCAGGACATCTAGATAGTGTGGTTAAGAAGGCATGTGGGATACGTTGCTTTATTAGCCGAGGCATAGGATATAAAAGCAGGGAGGTTATGTTAGAACTGTATAAAACACTAGTTAGGCCACTGCTAGAATACTGTGTAAAGTTCTGGTCACCACATTACAGGAACGATGTGATTGCACGAGAGACATTATAGAGGAGATTTACGTGGATGTTGCCAGGACTGGATAATTTTAGCTATGAGGAAAGATTGGATAGCCTGGGGTTGTTTACTTTGGAACAGAGGAGGCTGAGGGAAGATTTAATTGAGGTGTATAAAATTGAGAGGCCTAGCTAGAGTCGATAGGGAGGAACTATTTGCCCTGACAGGGAGGTCAATAACCGGGGGTCATAGATTTAAATTAATTGGTAGAAGGATTAGAGGGGAGATGGGGAGAAATGTTTTCACCCAGATGGCGGTGCGGGGGTCTGAAACTCACGGCCTGAAAGTGTGGTCGAGGCAGAAACCCTCATCAAGTTTAAAACGTACTTGGATATGCACTTGAAATGCTGTAACCTACAGGGCTAAGGACCAAGAGCTAGAAAGTGGGATTAGGGTGCAGAGCTCTATTTCGACCACGGATGACACAATGGGTCAAATGGCCTCCTCCCGTATTCTTGCCCATCCCTAGTTACCCGTGAGAAAATGGTGGGCCTTCAAATTGAGCCACTGCAGCCCCTGTGGTGAAGGTGCTCCCACAATACTGTTATGGAAGGAATGTCAGGCTTTTGACCCAGTGACGATGAAGGAACGGCGATATATTTGAAGGGTACGGAAGCATAGTGGTAATGTTGCTGGACTAGTAAACCAGATGACTGGACAAATGATCCAGAGTTCAAGTCCCACCAGCTGGGGAATTTAAATTCAATTAATTAAACAAATCTGGAATGAAAAGCTAATATCAAGAATGGTGACCATGAAACTACGGGATTTTTATAAAAACCTATCTGGGAAGGAAATCTGCCGTCCTTACCCAGTCTGGCTGAAATGTGACTCCAGACCCAGATCAATGTGATTAACTTTTAAGTGCCCTCTGAAATGGCCTAGCAAGCCATTTAGTTTTATAAGGCAGCTCACCACCACCTTCTCAAGGGCAATTAGGAATGGACAATAAATGTGGCCTTGCCAGCGACGCCCACATCCCATGAATGAATAAAAAATTGTTCCAGCCTGGATGGTGTGTGACATGAAGTTGGAACTTGGTTGTGATGGTGTTTTGTGCGACAGTCCGAGCCGAACTCTAACCCCTCCCTGTGCCCCTTGATGCCAATAGTAGAAATTCACCTTTGACCCTGGGGATGAGACATACTTACGGTAAAATACTAAATACAAACAAAGTAACGTTTGGCATTTTCGGGATGCAAATCCCTTACTAGACACTTGGCAATGTGTTGGGGATCAACACGGGGATGAGAATTATAAAATCAAAGCATTGCCGGACCGGGAGCCAATGTAGGTCAGCGAGCACAGGGGTGATGGATGAACGGGACTTGATGCGAGTTAGGACACGGACAGCAGAGTTTCGGATGAGACAGAAATGCTTGTAATTAATTTTAGATACAACTCTTATATCTCCCCACCCCTCGAGCAATCTGTCTCGGATGATAACAAATGACTCTGAATGGGTTCAAGCCGAGCCTTTGAGAGGAAAAGTCTTAGTCCAATTCACCAGCACACTGTGACATTTGATATTTGCCGATGTCTACTGACAGGAGCCGAGAAATTTGTCTCGGGCGTGGGTTAAACGGGTGGTATCGGATCGGGCGCCCGTTACACGCACCGCCTGATATTCAGTTCCACTGCAGTCAATGACGGGTTTCTAGTCCTAGGGCTTCAATTCTTCACACTACTTTTCCAGCAAAGCTTTCTCCGTAACTCAGTGAAGTCACTTCAGTGTCAAAGAACTAGTCTCAGTAATCCTGCACCATCAACACCCCTGTGGTACCAAAATCAACGGTCCCCTGTTTAAAAAAAAACACATCCATTCCAACACCTCTTAATTGTATAACATGCGATGAACACCGAAACAAGAGGCCGGAGCCACAGTCAGTGACAAAAAACATTCACAAAGGCTTTTTAGAGAGACAGGACCAGTCACACAGGCTTTCTAAAGAGACAGGACCAGTCACACAGGCTTTTTAAAGAGACAGGACCAGTCACACAGGCTTTCTAAAGAGACAGGACCAGTCACACAGGCTTTTTGAAGAGACAGGACCAGTCACACAGGCTTTTTAAAGAGACAGGACCAGTCACACAGGCTTTCTAAAGAGACAGGACCAGTCACACAGGCTTTTTAAAGAGACAGGACCAGTCACACAGGCTTTCTAAAGAGACAGGACCAGTCACACAGGCTTTTTAAAGAGACAGGACCAGTCACACAGGCTTTTTAAAGAGACAGAACAGTCACAACGGCTTTTTAGAGAGACAGGACCATTCACACAGGCTTTTAAAGAGACAGCACCAGTCACACAGGCTTTTTAAAGAGACAGGACCAGTCACACAGGCTTTTTAAAGAGACAGGACGAGTCACACAGGCTTTTTAAAAAAGCAGGACCAGTCACACAGGCTTATGCTTCCAATTTCCACCCTTCCCTCACCTTCACATGGTCCATCTCCGACTCTTCTCTTCCCTTCCTCGACTTCTCCATCTCCATCTCTGGGGATAGGTTATTGACTAACATTCACTACAAGCCCACCGACTCCCACAGCTACCTGGACTACACTTCCTCCCACCCCGCCTCCTGTAAGGACTCTATTCCATTCTCCCAGTTTCTCCGTCTCCGCCGCATCTGCTCTGATGATGCCACCTTCCATACCAGTGCTTCCGACATGTCTTCCTTTTTCCTCAACCGAGGATTCCCCTCTACCGTGGTCGACACGGCCCTCGACCGTGTCCGTTCTATCTCCCGCACATCTGCCCTCACCCCTGCCCCTCCCTCCCGGAACCACGATAGGGTTCCCCTTGTCCTCACCTTTCACCCCACCAGCCTCCACATTCAACGGATCATCCTCCGCCATTTCCGCCACCTCCAGCGTGATCCCACCACCAAACACATCTTCCCCTCACCTCCCCTTTCAGCATTCCGCAGGGACCGCTCCCTCCGCGACACCCTAGTCCACTCCTCTACCACCCCCAGCACCCCTTCCCCTTCGCCCGGCACCTTCCCGTGCACGCGCAGGAGATGCAACACATGCCCTTATACCTCCCCTCTTCCCACTGTCCAGGGCCCCAAACACCCCTTCCAGGTGAAACAGCGATTTACTTGTACTTCCTGCAATTTAGTATACTGTATTCGCTGCTCACGATGTGGACTCCTCTACATTGGGGAGACCAAACGCAGATTGGGTGACCGCTTTGCGGAACACCTCCGTTCAGTCCGTAAGGGGGACCCCGAGCTCCCGGTGGCCTGTCACTTTAATTCACCGCTTCACTCCCACTCTGACCTCACCGTCCTCGGCCTAATACACTGTTCCACGGAAGCTCAGCGTAAGCTCGAGGAACAGCACCTCATCTTTCGTTTAGGCACGCTACAGCCCTCTGGACTCAATATCGAGTTCAACAATTTTAGATCATAACCTCAGCTCCAATCACATTTATATTTTATTTTATCCACCCTTTTATTTGTCCCCCCCACCTTTTTTTTCCTCCTAGAAGCTGGCAGCTGTCCTTCATTCTGCCAGTAGATTTCACACTTCATTCAGCCTTAATCTGTCACATTAACACCACCTCTAGCCTTGCATATCTCTTAATGTCTCTTAATGTCTCTTCATCTCCTCCTTTGTTCCTTTATCCCCTCCCCCTTTTCCCAGCTTTACCCTGGCCTTAAATCTATTTGATTTCCAGCTCTTCCCAGTTCTGATGAAAGGTCATCGACCTGAAACGTCAACTCTCTTTCTCTCTCCACGGATGCTGCCTGGCCTGCTGAGTTTTTCCAGCGTTTTCTGTTGTTATTTCGGATTTCCAGCATCTGCAGTATTTTGCTATCGTAGTAGGCTTTTTAAAGAAACAGGACCAGTCACACAGGCTTTTAAAAGACACAGGACCAGTCACAGAGGCTTTTTAAAGAGACAGGACCAGTCACACAGGCTTTTTAAAGAGACAGGACCATTCACACAAGCTTTTTGAAGAGACAGGACCATTCGCACAGGCTTATTCAAGAAACAGGACAAGTCACGCCGGCTTTCTGAAGATGCAGGACCAGTCACACAGGCTTTTTGAAGAGACAGGACCAGTCACACA
>JASTWF010001670.1:0-66104 GCA_030390025.1 Squalus acanthias | reverse complement strand
GTGTAGAATGTATCATGTCGAAATTAACAATTAACTGTAAATTTATTCCCCGGTGTAGAGATTATCATGTTAAAAAAAATGACTGTAACTGTATTCCACAGTGTAGAGGGTATCATGTCAATTCAACAATTAACTGTAACTTTATTCTCTGGTGTACAGGGTTTCATTGCTAAATTAAAAATTGAAAATTACTTTATTCCCCGGTGCCGAGGGTATCATGTCGAAATTAACAATTAACTGTAACTTTATTCCCCGGCGTAGAGATTATCATGTTAAAAAAATGACTGTAACTTTATTCCACAGTGTAGATGGTATCATGTCAATTTACCAATTAACTGTAACTTTATTCTATGGTGCAGAGGATATCATGTATAAATTAATAATTAACTGTAACTTTATTCCCCGGTGCAGAGGGTGTCCCGTCTAAATTAACAATTAACTGTAACTTTATTTCCCGGTGTAGTGGGTATTATGGCAATATTATCAATTTACTGTAACTATATTCCCCGGTGTGGAGGGCATCATGTCTAAATAAACCATTAAATGTAACTTCATTCCCCTTTGTAGAAGGCATCATGTCAAAATTAGCAATTAACTGTAACTTTATTCCCGGGTGTAAGGGGAATCATGTCTAAATTAACAATTATTTGTAACTTTATTCCCCGATGTGACGGGAATCATATCTAAATTAACAATTAACTGTAAGTTTATTCAACTATGCAGAAGGTATCATGTCTAAATTAACAATGAACTGTAAATTTATTCCCCGGTATACAGGGTATCATGTCTAAATTTAAAACTATCTGTAACTTTATTCCCCGGTGTAGAGGGCATCATGTCTCAATTACCATTTATGTCATAATTAGCAATTAACTGTAACTTTATTCCCCAGTGTAGAGGGTATCAGGTCAAATTAACAATTACATGCAACTTCATACCCCGGTGTAGAGTGAATCATGTCAAATTAACAATTAACTGTACTTTATTCCCCGGTGTAGAGGGCTTCATGTCATATTAACAATTAACTGTAAAATTATTCCCCGGGGTAGAGTGTATCCTGTCTAAAGTAACAATTGACTGAAACTTTATTCCACGGTGAATAGGATACCAAATCAAATTAAAAATTAACTGTAAATTTATTGCCTGCTGTGGTGGGTTTCATGCCTAAATTAAAAATTGAAAATTACTTTATTCCCCGGTGCCGAGGGTATCATGTCGAAATTAACAATTAACTGTAACTTTATTCCCCGGTGTAGAGATTACCATGTTAAAAAAATGACTGTAACTTTATTCCACAGTGTAGAGGGTATCATGTCAATTTACCAATTAACTGTAACTTTATTCTATGGTGCAGAGGGTATCATGTATAAATTTACAATTAACTAACTTTATTCCCCTGTGTAGAAGGTATCATGTCTAAATTAACAATTAACTGTAAGTTTATTCCCTGGTGTTGAGGATATCATGCAAAATTAACTATCAACTGTGACTTTATTTCCCAGTGTAGAGGTTATCATGTCTCAATTAACATTTTAATGCAACTTTATTCCCTGTGCAGAGGGCATCATGTCTAAGTTAACAATTATCTGTAAATGTATTCCCCGGTGTCAAGGGCATCATATCAAATTAACAATTAACCATAACTTTATTCCCCGGTTTCGAGAAAATCATGTGAAATTAACAATTAACTGTAACTTTATTCCCCGGCGTAGAGAGTATCATCTCAAAATTAACAATTAACTGTAACTTCATTCCTCGGTGAAAAGGCCATCCTGTCAAAATTTGCAATTAACTGTAAAAATATTCCCCGGTGTGAAGGGTATGATGTTTCAGTTCACATTTAACTGCAACTTTATTCACCGGTATAGAGGGCATCATTTCAAATTAACACTTAACTCCAATTTTAATTTCCCGTTGTAGAGGGCATCATTTCAAAATTAACAATTAATTGCTACTTTATTCCCCGGTAGAGAGGGCATCATCTCTAAATTAACAATTAACTGTAACTTTATTCCCCGGTGTAGATGGTATCATATCCAATGAACAATTAACTTTATTCCCAGGTGTAGAGGGCATCATTTCAAAATTAAAAGATAACTGCAACTTTATTCCCGAGTGTAGAGGGCCTCATGTCTAAATTAACAATTAACTGTAACTTTATTCTCCATTGTGTAGTGCATCATTTCAAATTAAATATTAGGTGTAACTATATTCACTGAGTAGAGGTCATCATGTCAATTTAACAATTAACTGTAACTTAATTCCCCATTGTGGAGGGCAACATTTAAAATTAAATATTAAGTGTAACTATATTCACTGGTGTAGAGGCTATCATGTTAATTTAACAATTAACTGTAACTTTATTCCCCGATGTAGAAGGAATTATGTCTAAATTAACAATTAACTGTAACGATATTCCCCGGTGTAGAGGGTATCATATCAATTTATCAATTAAGAGTAACTTTTTTCCCCTGTGCAGAAGGTATCATGTTTAAATTAAGAATTAACTGTAACTTTATTCCCCAATGTAGAGTGCATAATGTCAAATTAACAATTAACTGTAACTTTATTCTCTGATGCAGAGGCAACATGTCAAATTCACAATTTCCTTTAACTTTATTCCCCAGTGTAGATGATATCATGTCAAATTAAGAATTAACTGTAAATTTACTCCCTGCTGTAGAGGGTTTCATGCCTAAATTAACAATTGACAATTACTCTATTCCCCGCTACCGAGGGTATCATGTCAAATTAACAATTGACATTAACTTTATTCCCCGGTGTAGAATGTATCATGTCGAAATTAACAATTAACTGTAAATTTATTCCCCGGTGTAGAGATTATCATGTTAAAAAAAATGACTGTAACTGTATTCCACAGTGTAGAGGGTATCATGTCAATTCAACAATTAACTGTAACTTTATTCTCTGGTGTACAGGGTTTCATTGCTAAATTAAAAATTGAAAATTACTTTATTCCCCGGTGCCGAGGGTATCATGTCGAAATTAACAATTAACTGTAACTTTATTCCCCGGCGTAGAGATTATCATGTTAAAAAAATGACTGTAACTTTATTCCACAGTGTAGATGGTATCATGTCAATTTACCAATTAACTGTAACTTTATTCTATGGTGCAGAGGATATCATGTATAAATTAATAATTAACTGTAACTTTATTCCCCGGTGCAGAGGGTGTCCCGTCTAAATTAACAATTAACTGTAACTTTATTTCCCGGTGTAGTGGGTATTATGGCAATATTATCAATTTACTGTAACTATATTCCCCGGTGTGGAGGGCATCATGTCTAAATAAACCATTAAATGTAACTTCATTCCCCTTTGTAGAAGGCATCATGTCAAAATTAGCAATTAACTGTAACTTTATTCCCGGGTGTAAGGGGAATCATGTCTAAATTAACAATTATTTGTAACTTTATTCCCCGATGTGACGGGAATCATATCTAAATTAACAATTAACTGTAAGTTTATTCAACTGTGCAGAAGGTATCATGTCTAAATTAACAATGAACTGTAAATTTATTCCCCGGTATACAGGGTATCATGTCTAAATTTAAAACTATCTGTAACTTTATTCCCCGGTGTAGAGGGCATCATGTCTCAATTACCATTTATGTCATAATTAGCAATTAACTGTAACTTTATTCCCCAGTGTAGAGGGTATCAGGTCAAATTAACAATTACATGCAACTTCATACCCCGGTGTAGAGTGAATCATGTCAAATTAACAATTAACTGTACTTTATTCCCCGGTGTAGAGGGCTTCATGTCATATTAACAATTAACTGTAAAATTATTCCCCGGGGTAGAGTGTATCCTGTCTAAAGTAACAATTGACTGAAACTTTATTCCACGGTGAATAGGATACCAAATCAAATTAAAAATTAACTGTAAATTTATTGCCTGCTGTGGTGGGTTTCATGCCTAAATTAAAAATTGAAAATTACTTTATTCCCCGGTGCCGAGGGTATCATGTCGAAATTAACAATTAACTGTAACTTTATTCCCCGGTGTAGAGATTACCATGTTAAAAAAATGACTGTAACTTTATTCCACAGTGTAGAGGGTATCATGTCAATTTACCAATTAACTGTAACTTTATTCTATGGTGCAGAGGGTATCATGTATAAATTTACAATTAACTAACTTTATTCCCCTGTGTAGAAGGTATCATGTCTAAATTAACAATTAACTGTAAGTTTATTCCCTGGTGTTGAGGATATCATGCAAAATTAACTATCAACTGTGACTTTATTTCCCAGTGTAGAGGTTATCATGTCTCAATTAACATTTTAATGCAACTTTATTCCCTGTGCAGAGGGCATCATGTCTAAGTTAACAATTATCTGTAAATGTATTCCCCGGTGTCAAGGGCATCATATCAAATTAACAATTAACCATAACTTTATTCCCCGGTTTCGAGAAAATCATGTGAAATTAACAATTAACTGTAACTTTATTCCCCGGCGTAGAGAGTATCATCTCAAAATTAACAATTAACTGTAACTTCATTCCTCGGTGAAAAGGCCATCCTGTCAAAATTTGCAATTAACTGTAAAAATATTCCCCGGTGTGAAGGGTATGATGTTTCAGTTCACATTTAACTGCAACTTTATTCACCGGTATAGAGGGCATCATTTCAAATTAACACTTAACTCCAATTTTAATTTCCCGTTGTAGAGGGCATCATTTCAAAATTAACAATTAATTGCTACTTTATTCCCCGGTAGAGAGGGCATCATCTCTAAATTAACAATTAACTGTAACTTTATTCCCCGGTGTAGATGGTATCA
The DNA here is from genome assembly GCA_030390025.1 of Squalus acanthias. Taxonomy (NCBI): domain Eukaryota; kingdom Metazoa; phylum Chordata; class Chondrichthyes; order Squaliformes; family Squalidae; genus Squalus; species Squalus acanthias. Next base: position 61,291 of record JASTWF010001670.1, on the reverse strand, counting down.
TATCCAATGAACAATTAACTTTATTCCCAGGTGTAGAGGGCATCATTTCAAAATTAAAAGATAACTGCAACTTTATTCCCGAGTGTAGAGGGCCTCATGTCTAAATTAACAATTAACTGTAACTTTATTCTCCATTGTGTAGCGCATCATTTCAAATTAAATATTAGGTGTAACTATATTCACTGAGTAGAGGTCATCATGTCAATTTAACAATTAACTGTAACTTAATTCCCCATTGTGGAGGGCAACATTTAAAATTAAATATTAAGTGTAACTATATTCACTGGTGTAGAGGCTATCATGTTAATTTAACAATTAACTGTAACTTTATTCCCCGATGTAGAAGGAATTATGTCTAAATTAACAATTAACTGTAACGATATTCCCCGGTGTAGAGGGTATCATATCAATTTATCAATTAAGAGTAACTTTTTTCCCCTGTGCAGAAGGTATCATGTTTAAATTAAGAATTAACTGTAACTTTATTCCCCAATGTAGAGTGCATAATGTCAAATTAACAATTAACTGTAACTTTATTCTCTGATGCAGAGGCAACATGTCAAATTCACAATTTCCTTTAACTTTATTCCCCAGTGTAGATGATATCATGTCAAATTAAGAATTAACTGTAAATTTACTCCCTGCTGTAGAGGGTTTCATGCCTAAATTAACAATTGACAATTACTCTATTCCCCGCTACCGAGGGTATCATGTCAAATTAACAATTGACATTAACTTTATTCCCCGGTGTAGAATGTATCATGTCGAAATTAACAATTAACTGTAAATTTATTCCCCGGTGTAGAGATTATCATGTTAAAAAAAATGACTGTAACTGTATTCCACAGTGTAGAGGGTATCATGTCAATTCAACAATTAACTGTAACTTTATTCTCTGGTGTACAGGGTTTCATTGCTAAATTAAAAATTGAAAATTACTTTATTCCCCGGTGCCGAGGGTATCATGTCGAAATTAACAATTAACTGTAACTTTATTCCCCGGCGTAGAGATTATCATGTTAAAAAAATGACTGTAACTTTATTCCACAGTGTAGATGGTATCATGTCAATTTACCAATTAACTGTAACTTTATTCTATGGTGCAGAGGATATCATGTATAAATTAATAATTAACTGTAACTTTATTCCCCGGTGCAGAGGGTGTCCCGTCTAAATTAACAATTAACTGTAACTTTATTTCCCGGTGTAGTGGGTATTATGGCAATATTATCAATTTACTGTAACTATATTCCCCGGTGTGGAGGGCATCATGTCTAAATAAACCATTAAATGTAACTTCATTCCCCTTTGTAGAAGGCATCATGTCTAAATTAACAATTAACTATAACTTTATTCCCAGGTGTAGAGGATATCATATCAAATTAACAATTAACTGTAACTTTATTCCCCTTTGTAGAAGGGATCATGTCTAAATTAACAATTAACTATAACTTTATTCCCAGGTGTAGAGGATATCATATCAAATTAACAATTAACTGTAACTTTATTTCCCGACGTAGAGGGCATTATATCAAAATTAGCAATTAACTGTAAATATATTCCCCGGTGTCAAGGGAATCATGTCTAAATAAACCATTAAATGTAACTTTATACCCCGGTTTAGAGGGTATCATGTCTAATTAACAATTAACTGTAACTATATTCCACGATGGAGAAGGAATTATGTCTAAATTAACAAGTAACTGTAACTATATTCCCCGGTGTTGAAGGAATCCTGTCTCAATTGACAATTTGCTGTAACTTTATTCCCCAGGATAGAGGGCATCATGTTTAAATTAAGAATTAACTGTAACTTTATTCCCCGATGTAGAGGGCATCATTTTTAAATTAACAATTAACTGTAACTTTATTCCCTGGTTTAGTGGGCTTTATATCAAATTAACAATTAACTGTAACTTTATTCAACTGTGCAGAAGGTATCATGTCGAAATTAATAAGTAACTGTAACTTTATTCCCCGGTGTAGAGAGTATCATGTTAAAATAATGACTGTAAATTTATTACACAGTGTGCCCAGTTTCATGTCAATTCAACAATTAACTGTAACTTTGTTCCCCGATGTAGAGGGTATCATGTCTAAATAAATCATTAAATGTAACTTTGTTCCCCTTTGTAGAAGGTATCATGTCAAAATTATCAATTAATTGTAACTATATTCCACGGTGTGGAGGTTATCATGTCTAAATACACCGTTAAATGTAACTTTATTCCCCTTTGTAGAAGGTATTTTTATCAAAATTATCAATTAACTGTAACTATATTCCACGGTGTGGAGGGAATCATGTCTAAATAAACCATAAAATGTAACTTTATTCCCCTTAGTAGAAGATATCATGTCTAAATTAACAATTAACTATAACTGTATTCCCCAGGGTAGAGGGTATCATATATAAAATTAACAATTAACTGTAACTTTTTTACCCGGTGCAGTGGACATCATGACAAATTAACAATTAACTCTATCTTTATTTCCCGGTATACAGGGTATCATGTCTAAATTAAAAACTAACTGTAACTTTATTCTCCGGTGTAGAGGGCATCATGTCTCAATTACCATTTAACTGCAACTTTATTTCCCGGTGTAGAGCGCATCATGTCAAAATTAGCAATTAACTGTAAATTTATTCCCCAGTGTAGAGGGTTTCACGATTCAATTAACAATTAACTGTAACTTTACTCCCCAGTGTAGAAGGCCTCATGTCTAAATTAAAAATTAACTGTAATTTTATTCACCAATCTCGAGGGCATCCTGTCGAAATTAACAATTAACTGAAACTTTATACCCCGGCGTAGAGGGCATCATGTCAAATTAAAAATTAAGTGTAACTTCATTCCCCGGTTTCGAGGGATTCATTTCTAAATTGGAAATTTACTGTAACTTTACTCCCCGTTGTAGATGGCATCATGTGAAATTAACAATTATTTGTAACTTCATTCCCAGGTGTAGAGTGTATCATTTCAAATTAAAAATTAAGTGTAACTTTATTCCCCGGTTTCGAGGGATTCATTTCTAAATTAACAATTTACTGTAACTTTATTCCCCGGCGTAGAGGGCATCATGTCAAATAAACTTTTAACTGTAAACTTATTCCTCGGTGTTGAGGGTATCATGTAAAATTAACAATCAACTGTAACTTTGTACCCCAGTGTAGAAGGTATCATTTAAAATTAAAAATCAACTGTAACTTTATTCCCCAGTGTAGAGGTTTTCATGACAAATTAAAATATAACTTTAAATATATTGCCCAGTTTGGTGTGCATCATGACAAATTAACAATTAACTCTAACTGTGTTCCTCGATGTAGAGTGTATCATGTCAAATTAACAAGTAACTGCAACTTTAGTTGCTGGTGTAGTGGGCTTCATGTCAAAATTAACAATTAAATGTAACCTTATTCCCCGGTGTAGAGGATATCATGTAAAATTAACTATCAACTGTAACATTATTCTCAGTGTAGAGGTTTTCATGACAAATTAAAAATTTATTTTAAATGTATACTCCAGTGTAGTGGGAATCATGTCAAAATTAACAACTAACTGTAACATTATTCCAAAGTGTAGAGGATATCATCTCAAAATTAGCAATTGACTGTAACTTTATTCGATGGTGTGCAGGGAATCATGTCTAAATTAACAATTGACAGTAACTTTATTCCCGATATAGAGGGTATCGTGTCGAAACTTACAATTAACTGTAACGTTATTCCCCTGTGTAGAAGGTATCATGTCTAAATTAACAATTAACTGTAACTTTATTCCCTGGTGTAGAGGATATCATGCAAAATTAACAATCAACTGTAACTTTATTCCCTGTGCAGAGGGCATCATGTCCAAGTTAATAATTATGTGTAAATGTATTCCCCGGTGTCGAGGGCATCATATCAAATTAACAATTAACTGTAACTTTATTCCCCGGTGTCGAGGGAATCATGTCAAATTAACAATTAACTGTAACTTTATTCCCCGGCGTAGAGGGTATCATCTCAAAATTAACAATTAACTGTAACTTTATTCCTCGGTGAAGAGGCCATCCTGTCAAAATTTGCAATTAACTGTAAAAATATTCCCCGGTGTGACGGGTATGATGTTTCAGTTCACATTTAACTGCAACTTTATTCATCGGTATAGAGGGCATCATTTCAAATTAAGACTTAACTCCAATTTTAATTTCCCGTTGTAGAGGGCATCATTTCAATATTAACAATTAACTGCTACTTTATTCCCCGGTAGAGAGGGCATCATGTCTAAATTAACAATTAACTGTAACTTTATATCCGGTGTAGATGGTATCATATCCAATGAACAATTAACTGTAACTTTATTCCCAGGTGTAGAGGGCATCATTTCAAAATTAACAATTAACTGCAACTTTATTCCCGAGTGTAGAGGGCCTCATGTCTAAATTAACAATTAACTGTAACTTTATTCCCCGTTGTGTAACGCATCATTTCAAATTAAATATTAGGTGTAACTATATTCACTGGTGTAGAGGGCATCATATCAATTTAACAATTAACTGTAACTTTATTCCCCGATGTACAAGGATTTATGTCTAAATTAACAATTAACTGTAACGATATTCTCCGGTGTAGTGGGTATCATATCAATTTGTCAATTAAGAGTAACATTTTTGCCCTGTGCAGAAGGTATCATGTTTAAATTAACAATTAACTGTAACTTTATTCCCGATGTAGAGTGCATAATGTCAAATTAACAACGAACTGTAACTTTATTCTCTGATGCAGAGGCAACATGTCAAATTAACAATTACCTTTAACATTATTCCCCAGTGTAGATGATACCATGTCAAATTAACAATTAACTGTAAATTTACTCCCTGCTGCAGAGGGTTGCATGCATAAATTAACAATTCACAATTACTTTATTCCCCGCTACCGAGGGTATCATGTCAAATTAACAATTGACATTAACTTTATTCCCCGGTGTAGAATGTATCATGCCGAAATTAACAATTAACTGTAAATTTATTCCCCGGTGTAGAGATTATCATGTTAAAAAACTGACTGTAACTATATTCCACAGTGTAGAGGGTATCATGTCAATTCAACAATTAACTGTAACTTTATTCTCTGGTGTACAGGGTTTCATGCCTAAATTCAAAATAGAAAATTACTTTATTCCCCGGTGCCGAGGGTATCATGTCGAAATTAACAATTAACTGTAACTTTATTCCCCAGTGTAGAGATTACCATGTTAAAAAAATGACTGTAACTTTATTCCACAGTGAGAGGGTATCATGTCAATTTACCAATTAACTGTAACTTTATTCTATGGTGCAGAGGGTATCATGTATAAATTAACAATTAACTGTAACTTTATTCCCCGGTGTAGACGGTATCCCGTCTAAATTAACAATTAACTGTAACTTTATTTCCCGGTGTAGAGGGTATTATGGCAATATTATCAATTTAATGTAACTATATTCCCCGATGTGGAGGGCATCATGTCTAAATTAACAATTAACTATAACTTTACTCCCCGGTGTAGAGGATATCATATCAAATTAACAATTAACTGTAACTTTATTCCCCTTTGTAGAAGGTATCATGTCTAAATTAACAATTAACTGTAACTTTATTCCCAGTTGTAGAGGGTATGATATCAAATTAACAATTAACTGTAACTTTATTTCCCGGTGTAGAGGGCATTATATCAAAATTAGCAATTAACTGTAAGTATATTCTGCGGTGTCAAGGGAATCATGTCTAAATAAACCATTAAATGTAACTTTATATCCCGGTTTAGAGGGCATCATGTCTAAATTAACAATTAACTGTAACTATATTCTCCGATGAAGAAGGAATTATGTCTAAATTAACAATTAACTGTAACTATATTCCCCTGTGTTGAAGGAATCATGTCTCAATTAACAATTTTCTGTCATTTTATTCCTCAGTATAGAGGGCATCATGTTTAAATTAACAATTAACTGTAACTTTATTCCCCGATGTAGAGGGCATCATGTTTAAATTAACAATTAACTGTAACTTAATTCCCTGGTTTAGAGGGCATAATATCAAATTAACAATTAACTGTAACTTTATTCAACTTTGCAGAAGGTATCATGTCGAAATTAACAAGTAACTGTAACTTTATTTCCCGGTGTAGAGATTATCATGTTAAAATAATGACTGTAAATTTATTCCACAGTGTACCCGGTTTCACGTCAATTCAACAATTAACTGTAACTTTATTCCACGGTGTACAGGGTATCATGTCTAAATAAACCATTAAATGTAACTTTATTCCCCTTTGTAGAAGGTATCATGTCAAAATTATCAATTAAGTGTAACTATATTCCACAGTGTAGAGGGTATCATGTCAATTCAACAATTAACTGTAACTTTATTCTCTGGTGTACAGGGTATCATGTCTAAATTAACAATTAACTGTATCTTTATTACCCGGTGTGAATGGTATTATGTCAAAATTAGCAATTAACTGTAACTTTATTCCCCGTTGTAGAGGCATCATTTCAAATTAAATATCAAGTGTAACTATATTCACTGGTGTCGTGGGAATCATGTCAACTTAACAATTAACTGTAACGTTATTACCCGGTGTGAATGGTATTATGTCAAAATTAGCAATTAACTATAACTTTATTCCCCGGTGTGGAGGGAATAATATCTAAATAAACCATTAAATGTAACTTTAGTGTCCTTTGTAGAAGGCATAATGTATAAATTAACAATTAACTATAATTTTATTTCCCCGGTGTACAGTGTATGATTTCAAAATTAACAATTAACTATAACTTTATTCCCCATTGTAGAGGCATCATTTCAAATTAAATGTTATGTGTAACTATATTCACTGGTGTTGAGGGCATCATGTCAAATGACCATTAACTGTAACTTTATTCCCCGAAGTAGAAGGAATTATGTCTAAATTAACAATTAACTGTAACTTTATTCCCCCGATGTAGAGGGTATCACCTCTAAATCAACAATTAACTGTAATTATATTCCCCGGTGTTGAGGGAATCCTGTCTAAATTAACAATTAACTGCAACTTTATTCCCCTGTGTAGAATGTATCATGTCTAAATTAACAATTACCTGTAACTTTATTCCCCGTTGTAGAGGCATCATTTCAAATTAAATGTTCAGTGTAACTATATTCACTGGTGTTCAGGGCATCATGTCAAATTCACAATTAACTGTAAATTTATTCCCCGAAGTAGAAGGAATTATGTCTAAATTAACAATTATCTGTAACTTTATTCCCCCGATGTGGAGGTATCACCTCTAAATCAACAATTAACTGTAACTATATTCCCCGGTGTTGAGGGTGCCTGTCTAAATTAACAATTATCTGTAACTTTATTCCCGTGTAGAAGGTATCATGTCTAAATTAACAATTAACTGTAACTTTATTCATCAGTGTAGAGGGCAGCATGTTTAAATAAACAATTATCTGTAACTTTATTCCCCGATGTAGAGTGCATAATGTCAAATTACCAATTAACTGTAACTTTATTCTGCAATGCAGAGGCAACATGTCAAATTAACAATTAATTGTAACTTTATTCTCCAATGCAGAGGCAACATGTCAAATTAACAATTAACTTGAAGTGTAGAGGATATCATGTCAAATTAACAATTAGCTGTAAATTTACTCCCTGCTGTAGAGGAGTTCATGCCTAAATTAACAATTGATAATTACTTTTTCCCCGGTGCCGAGGGTACCATGTCAAATTAAAAATTGACTTTTACTTTTTTCCCCGTTGTAGAGTGCTTCATGTCATAATTAGCAATTGACTGAAACTTTATTCCCCGGTGTGCAGGGAGTCATCTCTAAATTAACAATTAATTGTAACTTTATTCATCTGTGTAGAAGGTATCATGTCTAAATTAACAATTAACTGTAACTTTATTCCCCAGTCAAGATGGCATCATGTCGAATTTAACAATTAACTGTAACTTTATTCCCCGTTGTAGAGGGTATCATTTCAAATTAAATATTAAGTGTAACTATATTCACAGGTGTAGAGGGCATTATGTCAATTTAACAATTAACTGTAACTTTATTCCCCGATGTAGAAGGAATCATGTCTAAATTAACAATTAACTGTAACTTTATTCCCTGGTGTATAGTGAATCATGTCAAATTAACAAGTAACTGTAAGTTTATTCCCCGGTCCAGAGGGTATCATGTCTCAGTTAACAATTTACTGTAACTTTATTACACGATGTACAGGGTATCATGACGAAATTAACAATTCACTGTAAATTTATACCCCGGTTTAGAGGGTATCATGTCAAATTAACAGTCAACTATATCTTTATTCCACAGTGTAGAGGTTATCATGACAAATTAAAAATTAACTTTTAGTTTATTCCCCAGTTTAGAAGGTATCATGTCTAAATTAAAAATGAACTGTAATTTTATTCACCAATATAGAGTGTTGCATGTCAAATTCACAATTAACTGTAACTTCATTCCCCGGTGTAGAGTGTATAATGTTAAATTAACAATTAATTGTAACATTATTCCCCGGTTTAGAGGGAATCATTTTAAAATTCACTGTAACTTTATTCCCCGCTGTAGAGGGCATCATATCTAATTTAACAATTTAAAGTAACTTTATTCCCCCGTGTAGAGGTAATCATGTAACATTAACAATCAACTGTAACTTTGTTCCCCAGTGTAGAGGGTATCATGTAAAATTAACAATCAACTTTCACTTTATTCCACAGTGTAGAGGTTTTCATAACAAATATATTCCCCAGTTTAGTGGGCATCATGTCAAATTAACAATTAACTCTAACTTTATTCCCCGGTGTCGAGGGTATCATGTCCAATTAACAAGTAACTGTAACTGTAGTCCCCGGTGTAGAGGGCTTCATGTCAATATTAGAAATTGACTGAAACTTTATTCCAATTTGTGGAGGGAATCATGTCTAAATTAATAATTAACTAAAACTTTATTCCCCAGTGTGCAGGCAATCATGTCTAAATTAACAATTAACTGTAACTTTATTCCCTTGTACAGTAGGTATCATGTCTAAATTAACAAGTAACTGAAATTTTATTTATCCGGTGTAGAGGGTATCATGTAAAATTAACAATCAACTTTAACTTTATTCCCAGTGTAGAGGTTATCATGACAAATTAAAAATTAAATTTAAAGTTATTTCCCAGTGTAGTGGGCATCATGGCAAAATTAACAATTAACTGTAACATTATTCCAAATTGTTGAGCATATCATGTCAAAATTAGCAATTGACTGTAACTTTATTCTATGGTGTGCAGGGAATCATGTCTAAATTAACAATTAACTGTAACTTTATTCCCCGGTATACAGGGTATCATGTCAAAATTAGCAATTAACCGTAACTATATTCCCCGGTGTAGATGGCATCATGACAAACTAAAAATTAACTTTTACTTTATTCCCCAGTTTAGAAGGTATCATGTCTAAATTAAAAAATAACTGTAATTTTTTTCACCAATGTAGTGGGCCTCCTGTCGAAATCAACAATTAACTGAAACTGTATACCCCGGTGTAGAGGGCATCATGTCAAATTAACAATTAATTGTAACTTTATTCCCCGGTTTAGAGTGAATAATTTCTAAATTAACAATTCACTGTAACTTTATTCCCCGGTGTAGAAGGTATCATGTCTAAATTAACAATTAACTAACTTTATTCCCCAGTCAAGATGGCATCATGTCGAATTTAACAATTAACTGTAACTTTATTCCCGTTGTGGAGGGCATCATGTCAAATTAACAATTAACTGTAACTTTATTCCCCGTTGTCGAGGGCATCATTTCAAATTAAATATTAAGTGTAACTATATTCACTGGTGTAGAGGGCATCATGTCAATTTAACAATGAACTGTAACTTTACTCCCCGATGTAGAAGGAATTATGTCTAAATTAACAATTAACTGTAAATTTATTCAACGATGTAGAAGGTATCATGTCTAAAGTAACAATGTACGGTAACTTTATTCCCTTGTGTATAGTGAATCATGTCAAATTAACAATTAACTGTAAGTTTATTCCCCGGTGCAAAGGGTATCATGTCTCAGTTAACAATTTACTGTAACTTTATTACCCGATGTAGGAAGTATCATGTCAAATTAAAAACTGATTGTAACTTTATTACAGGATGTAGAGGGTATCATGACGAAATTAAAATTCACTGTAACTTTATACCCCGGTTTAGAGGGTATCATGTCAAATTAACAGTCAACTATATCTTTATTCCCCAGTGTAGAGGTTATCATGACAAATTAAAAAATAACTTTCAGTTTATTCCCCAGTTTAGAAGGTATCATGTCTAAATTAAACATTAACTGTAATTTTATTCACAAATATAGAGTGTATCATGTCAAATTAACAATTAACTATAACTTCATTCCCCGGTGTTTGTGTATAATGTCAAATTAACATTTAAGTGTAACTTTATTCTCCGGTTTAGAGGGAATCATTTCAAAATTAACAATTCACTGTAACTTTATTCCCCGGTGTAGAGGGCATCATGTCAAATTAACATTTACCTGTAACCTTATTCCTCGGTATTAAAGAGGGTATCATATCTAATTTAACAATTTAATGTAACTTTATTCCCCCGTGTAGTGGTTATCATATAAAATTAACAATCAAAATTAACTTTATTCCACAGTGTAGAGGTTTTCATGACAAATTAAAAATGTAAATTTAAATATATTCCCCAGTGTAGTGGGCATCATGGCAAAATTAACAATTAACTGTAACATTATTCCAAAATGTAGAGCATATCATGTCAAAATTAGCAATTGACTGTAACTTTAAAAAATGGTGTGCAGGGAATCATGGCTAAATTAACAATTTCCTGTAACTTTATTCCTCGGTATACAGGGCATCATGTCAAAATTAGCAATTAACCGTAATATATTCCCCGGTGTAGAGGGCATCATGACAAATTAAAAATTAACTTTAACTTTATTCCCCAGTTTGGAAGGTATCATGTATAAATTAAAAATTAACTGTAATTTTATTCACCAATGTAGAGGGCCTCCTGTCGAAATTAACAATTAACTGAAACTTTATACCCTGGTGTAGAGGGCATCATGTCAAATTTACAATTAAGTGTTACTTTATTCCCAGGTTTAGAGGGAATAATTTCTAAATTAACAACTCACTGTAACTTTATTCCCCGGTGTAGAGGGCATCATGTCAAATAAACAATTAACTGTAACTTCCTTCCCAGGTGTAGAGTGTATCATGACAAATTAAACATTCACTGTAACTTTATTCCCCGGTGTGGAGGGCATCATGTCAAATTAAAATTTAACTGTAATCTTATTCCTCGGTGTAGAGGGTATCATTTCTAAATTTACAATTTAATGTAACTTTATTCCCCGGTGTAGAGGTTATCATGTAAAATTAACAGTCATCTGTAACTCTGTTCCACAGTGTAGAGGGTATCATGTAAAATTAACAATCAACTATAACTTTATTCCACAGTTTAGAGGTTTTCATGACAAATTAACAAATAACTCTAAGTTTATTCCCCGGTGTAGTGTGTATCATGTCAAATTAACAAGTAACTGTAACTTTAGTCCCCGGTGTAGGGGGCTTCATTTCAAAATTAGCAATTAACTGTAACGTTATTCCACAGTGTAGAGGGTATCATGTCAAAATTAGGAAATTACTGAAACTTTATTCCATTGTGTGAAGGGAATCATGTCTAAATTAACAATTATCTGTAACTTTACTCCCCTGTGTAGAAGGTATCATGTAAAATTAACAATCAATTGTAACTTTATTCCCCAGTGTAGAGGTTAATATGTAAAATTAACAATCAACTGTAACTTTATTCCCAGTGTAGAGGTTTTCATGCCAAATTAAAGATTACATTTAAATTTATTCCCCAGTGTAGTGGGCATCATGGCAAAATTAACAATTAACTGTAACATTATTCCAAAGTGTTGAGGATATCATGTCAAAATTAGCAATTGACTTTTACTTTATTCTACGTTGTGCAGGGAATCATGTCTAAATTAACAATTAATTGTAACTTTATTCCCCTGTGCAGAAGGTATCGTGTCTAAATTAACAATTAACTGTAACCTTATTCCCCTGTGTAGAGGGCATCATGTTTAAATTAACAATTAACTGTAACTAAACTCGCCGATGTAGAGTGCATAATGTCAAATTAACAATTAACTGTAACTTTATTCTCCAATGCAGAGGCAACATGTCAAATTAACAATTAACTTTAAAATTATTCACCAGTGTAGAGGATATCATGTCAAATTAACAATTAACTGTAGATTTACTCCCTGCTGTAGAGGGTTTCATGCCTAAATTAACAATTGATAATTAATTATTCCCCGGTGCCGAGGGGTCATGTCAAATTAAAAATTGACTTGTACTTTATTACCCGGTGTAGACTGCTTCATGTCAAATTTAACAATTAACTGTAAAATTATTCCCTGGTGCAGAGGGTATCATGTCATAATTAGCAATTGACAGAAACTTTATTCCCCGGTGTGCAGGGATTCATGTCTAAATTAACAATTAACTGTAACTTTATTCAACTGTGTCGAATATATCCTGTCAAAATTAGCAATTTACTGTAACTTTATTCCCCTGTACAGAAGGTATTATGTCTAATTTTACAATTAACTGTAACTTTAGTCCCGGGTGTAGAGGGTATCATGTAAAATTAACTATCAAGTGTAACTTTATTCCCAGGTGTAGAGGGTATCATGTAAATTGAACAATCAACTGTAACTTTATTCCCACTGTAGAGGTTATCATGACAAATTAAAAGTTAAATTTAAATTTATTCCCCAGTGTAGTGGGCATCATGGCAAAATTAACAATTAACTGTAACATTATTCCAAAATGTAGAGCATATCATGTCAAAATTAGCAATTGACTATAACTTTATTACATGGTGTGCAGGGAATCATGTCTAAATTAACAATTAACTGTAACTTTATTCCCCGGTATACAGGGTATCATGTCAAAATTAGTAATTAACCGTAACTATATTCCACGGTGTAGAGGGCATCTTGACAAATTAAAAATTAACTTTAACTTTCTTCCCTAGTTTAGAAGGTATCATGTCTAAATAAAAAATTAACAGTAATTTTGTTCACCAATGTAGAGGGCCTCCTGTCGAAATTAACGATTTACTGAAACTGTATACCTCGGTGCAGAGGGCGTCATGTCAAATTAACAATGAAGTGTAACTTTATTCCCCGGTTTAGAGGGATTTATTTCTGAATTAACAATTCACTGTAACTTTATTCCCCGGTGTGCAGGGAATCATGTCTCAATTAACAATTAACTTTAACTTTATTCCCCAGTAAAGATGGCATTATGTCGAATTTAACAATTAACTGTAACTTTATTCCCCGGTGTAGAGGGCATCATTTCAAATTAAATATTAAGTGTAACTATATTCAATGGTGTAGAGGGCATCATGTCAACTTAACAATTAATTGTAACTTTATTCCCCTATGTAGAAGGAATTATATCTAAATTAACAATGAACTGTAACTTTATTCAACTGTGTAGTGGGAATCCTGTCTAAATTAACAATTAACTGTAAGTTTATTCCCCGGTGCAGAGGGTATCATGTCTCAGTTAACAATTTACTGTAACTTTACTACCCGATGTAGGGAGTATCATGTCAAATTAAAAACTGATTATAACTTTATTACAGGATGTAAAGGGTATATGTCTAAATTAACAATTTACTGTAACTTTATACCCCGGTTTAGAGGGAATCATGTCAAATTAACAGTCAACTATAACTTTATTCCCCAGTGTAGAGGTTATCATGAAAAATTTAAAATTAACTGTAATTTTATTCACCAATGTAGAGGGCATCCTGTCGAAATTAACAATTAACTGAAACTGCATACCCCAGTGTAGAGGGCATCGTGTCAAATTAAAAATTAAGTGTAACTTTATTCCCCGGTTTAGAGGGATTCATTACTAAATTAATACTTAACTGTAACTTTATTCCCAGTGTAGAGGGTATCATGTCAAATTAACAATTAACTGTAACTTCATTCCCTGGAATACCGGGAATCATGTCTAAATTAACAATTCAATGTAAATATATTCCCTGGTGTAGAGGACATCATGTCAAATTAACAATTAACTGTAACTTCATTCCCAGATGTAGAGTGTATTATGTCAAATTAACAATTAACTGTAACTTAATTCCCCGGTGTAGAGTGTATCATGTCAAATTAACAGTTAAGTGTAACTTTATTCCCCGGTTTAGAGGGAATCATTTCAAAATTCACAATTCACTGTAACTTTATTCCCCGGTGTAGAGGGCATCATGTCAAATTAACATTTAACTGTAACCTTATTCCTCGGTGTAGAGGGTATCATATCTAAATTTACAATTTAATGTAACTTTATTCCCCGGTGTAGAGGTTATCATGTAACATTAACAATCAACTGTAACTTTGTTCCCCAGTGTAGAGGTTATCATGTAAAATTAACAATCAACTGAAAATTTATTCCCCAGTGTTGGGGTTTTAATGACATATTAAAAAATAACGTTAAATATATTCCCCAGTTTAGTGGGCATCATGTCAAATTAACAATTAACTCTAACTTTATTCCCTGGTGTAGAGTGTATCATATCAAATTAACAAGTAACTGTAACTGTAGTCCCCGGTGTAGAGGGAATCATTTCTAAATTAACAATTAACAGTAACTTTATTCCCGGCGTAGAGGGTATCATGTCAAATTAACAATTAACGGTAACTTTACTCCTCGTTGTAGAGGGCATCATGTTAAAATTAACAAATAACTGTAACTATATCCCCCGGTGTTGAGGGAATCCTGTCTAAATTAACAATTAACAATTGACTGGTACAGTATTCCCCAGTGAAAAGGGTATCATGACAAATTAAAAATTCACTTTAACATTATTCCCCAGTGTAGAGGATATCACGTCAAATTAACAATTAACTCTAACTTTATTCCCCGGTGTAGAGGGCATCATATAAAATTAACAATTAACTGTAACTTTATTCCCCGGTGTAGAGGGCATCATGTCTAAATTAACAATTAACTGTAACTTTATTCCCCGTTGTAGAGGGCATCATTTCAAATTAAATATTAAGTGTAACTATATTCACTTGCGTAAAGGGCATCATGTCAATTTAACAATTAACTGAAACTTTATTCCCTGGTGTTGAGGGAATCCTGTCTAAATTAACAATTAACAGTAACGTTATTCCCCGATGTAGAGGGCATCATGTCTAAATTAACAATTACATGTAAATGCATTCCCCTGTGTAGAAGGCATCATGTCTAAATTAACTATTAACTGTAACTTTATTCCCCAGTGTAGAGGGTATCATGTTTAAATTAACAATTAACTGTAACTTTATTTCCCGGTGTAGAGTGCATAATGTCAAATTAACAATTAACTGTAACTTTATTCTCCGATGCAGAGGCAACAGGTCAAATTAACTATTAAATTTAACATTATTCCCCAGTGCAGAGGATATCATGTCAAATTAACAATTAACTGTAAATTTACTCTCTACTGTAGAGGGTTTCATGTCTAAATTAACAATTGACAATTACTTTATTCCCCTGTGCCGAGAGCATCATGTCATATGAAAAATTGACTTTTAATTTAATCCCCGGTGTAGAGTGTATCATGTCGAAATTAACAATTAACTTTAACTTTATTCCCCAGTGCAGAGGGTATCAAGTCAAATTAACAATTGGCTTTTACTTTATTCCCCGGTGTAGAGGGTATCATGTAAATTCAACAATTACCTGTAACTTTATTCTCTGGTGCAGAGGGTATCATGTATAAATTAACAAGTAAATGTAACTTTATTCCCCGGTGTAGAGGATATCACGTCAAATTAACAATTAAATGTAACTTTATTCCCCAGTGCAGAGGGTATCATGACAGATTAACAAATAACTTAAACTTTATTCCCCGGTGTTGAGGGCATCATATAAAATTAACAATGAACTGTAACTTTATTCCCCGGTTTAGAGGGTATCATATCAAATTAACAATTAACTGTAACTTTATTCCACGTTGTAGAGTGAATTGTGTCAAATTAACATTTAACTGTAACATTATTTCGCGGCGTAGAGGGTATCATATCTAAATTAACAATTCAATGTAACTTTATTCCCCGGTGTAGAGGTTATCATGTAAAATTAACAATCAAATGTAACTGTGATGCCCAGTGTAGAGGGTATCATGTAAAATTAACAATCAACTGTAACTTTATTCCCCAGTGTAGAGTGTATCATGTCAAATTAACAAGTAACTGTAACTTTACTTCCCGGTGTAGAGGGCTTCATGTCAAAATTAACAATTAACTGTAACATTATTTCACAGTGTACAGGGTATCATGTCATTATTAGCAATTGACTGAAACTTTATTCCATTGTGTAGAGGTAATCATGCCTAAATTAACCATTAACTATAACTTTATTCCCGGTGTGCAGGGAATCATGTCTAAATTAAAAATTAACTGTAACTTTATTCCCCTGTGCAGAAGGTATCATGTAAAATTAACAATCAAGTTTAACTTTATTCCCCAGTGTAGAAGGTATCATGTAAAATTAACAATCATCTGTAAATTTATTCTCAGTGTAGAGGTCATCATGACAAATTAAAAATTAAATTTAAATTTATTCCCCAGTGTAGTGGGTATCATGGCAAAATTAACAATTAACTGTAACATTATTCCAAATTGTAGAGGATATCATGCCAAAATTAGCAATTGACTGTAACTTTATTCTATGGTGTGCAGGGAATAATGTCTAAATTAACAATTAACTGTTACGTTATTCCCCGGTATACAGGGTATCATGTCAAAATTAGCAATTAACCGTAACTATATTCCCTGGTGTAGAGGGCATCATGACAAATTAAAAAGTAACTTTTACTTTATTCCCCAGTTTAAAAGGTATCATGTCTAAATTAAAAATTAACTGTAATTTTATTCACCAATGTAGAGGGCCTCCTGTCGAAATTAACAATTAACTGAAACTTTATACCCCGGTGTAGAGGGCATCATGTCAAATTAACAATTAAGTGTAACTTTATTTCCCGGTTTAGAGGGAATCATTTCTAAATTAACAATTCACTGTAACTTTATTCCCCGGTGTAGAGGGCATCATGTCAAATAAACAATTAATTGTAACTTCATTCCCAGGGGTAGAGTGTATCATGTCAAATTAACAATTAAGTGTAACTTTATTCCCCGGTTTAGAGGGAATAATTTCTAAATTAACAATTCACTGTAACTTTACTCCCCGGTGTAGAGTGTATCATATCAAATTAACAATTAAGTGTAACTTTATTCCCCGGTTTAGAGGGAATAATTTCTAAATTAACAATTCACTGTAACTTTATTCCCCGGTGTAGAGGGCATCATGTCAAATTAACATTTAAATGTAATCTTATTCCTCGGTGTAGAGGGCATCATATCTAAATTTACAATTTAATGTAACTTTATTCCCCGGTGTAGAGGTTATCATTTAAAAATAACAATCAACAGTAACTTTGTTCCCCAGTGCAGAGGTTATCATGTAAAATTAACAATCAACTATAACTTTATTCCCCAGTTTAGAGGTTTTCATCACAAATTAACAAATAACTTTAAATATATTCCCCAGGTTAGTGGACATCATGTCAAATTAACAAATAACTCTAACTTTATTCCCCGGTGTAGAGTGTATCATGTCAAATTTATAAGTGACTGTAACTTTAGTCCCCAGTGTAGAGGGCTTCATTTCAAAATTAGCAATTGACTGAAACTTTATTCCATTGTGTGGAGGGAATCATGTCTAAATTAATAATTAACTGCAACTTTATTCCCCGGTGTGCAGGGAATCATGTCTACATTAACAATTAACTGTAACTTTATTCCCCTGTGCAGAAGGTATCATGTAAAATTAACAATCAACTTTAACTTAATTCCCAGTTTAGAGGTTTTCATGACAAATTAAAGATTAAATATATTTATTCCCCAGTGTAGCGGGCATCATGGCATAATTAACAATTAACTGTAACATTATTCCAAAGTGTAGAGGATATCATGTGAAAATTAGCAATTGACTGTAACTTTATTCTATGGTGTGCAGGGAATCATGTCTAAATTAACAATTAACTGTAACTTTATTCCCCGGTATACAGGGTATCATGTCAAAATTAGCAATTAAACGTAACGATATTCCCCGGTGCATAGGGCATCATATCGAAATTAACAATTAACTGTAACTTTATTCACCGTTGTAGAGGGCTTCATGTCAAAATAAATATTAAGGGTAACTATATTCACTGATGTAGAGGGTATCGTGTCAAATCAACATCTAACAGTAACTTTATTCCTCGATGTAGCAGGAATCATGTCAAAATTAACAATTAACTGTAACTTTAATCCCCGGTGTCGAAGGTATCATGTGTAAATTAACAATTAACTGTAACTTCATTCCTTGGAATACCGGGAATCATTTCTTAATTAACGATTAACTGTAATTTTATTCCCCAGGGTAGAGGGCATCATGTCGAAATTAACAATTAACTGTAACTTTATTCCCCGGTGTAGACGGTATCATTTCAAATTAACTGTATCTTTATTCCTCTGTGTAGAGATTATCATGATAAAAAAATTCAGTTTTACTTTATTCCCCGGTGTAGAGGGTATCATGTAAATTCAACAATTACCTGTAACTTTATTCTCTGGTGCAGAGGGTGGCATGTATAAATTAACAATTAAATGTAACTTTATTCCCCGGTGTAGAGGATATCATGTCAAATTAACAATTACATGTAACTTTATTCCCCAGTGTATAGGGTATCATGACAGATTAACAATTAACTTCAACTTTATTCTCCGGTGTTGAGAGCATCATATAAAATTAACAATTAACTGTAACTTTATTCCCCGGTGTGGAGGGAATCATGTCTACATTAACAACTAACTGTAACTTTATTCCCCTGTGCAGAAGGTATCATGTAAAATTAACAATCAACTTTAACTTAATTCCCAGTGTAGAGGTTTTCATGACAAATTAAAGATTAAATATATTTATTCCCCAGTGTAGCGGGCATCATGGCATAATTAACAATTAACTGTAACATTATTCCAAAGTGTAGAGGATATCATGTGAAAATTAGCAATTGACTGTAAATTTATTCTATGGTGTGCAGGGAATCATGTCTAAATTAACAATTAACTGTAACTTTATTCCCCGGTATACAGGGTATCATGTCAAAATTAGCAATTAAACGTAACTATATTCCCCGGTGCATAGGGCATCATATCGAAATTAACAATTATCTGTAACATTATTCACCGTTGTAGAGGGCTTCATGTCAAAATAAATATTAAGGGTAACTATATTCACTGATGTAGAGGGTATCGTGTCAAATCAACATATAACAGTAACTTTATTCCTCGATGTAGCAGGAATCATGTCAAAATTAACAAGTAACTGTAACTTTAATCCCCGGTGTAGAGGACATTATGTCAAAATTAACAATTAACTGAAACTATATTCCACGGTGCAGAGTGTATCATATCAAATTAACAATTAACTGTAACTTTATTTCTCAGTGTAGAGGGTTGCATTTCAAATTAAATGTATCATTATTTCCCAGTGTAGAGATTATTGACTGTAATGTTATTCCACAGTGTAGAGGGTATCATGTAAATTCAAGAATTAACAGTAAGTTTATTCTTTGGTGTACAGGGTATCATGTCTAAATTAACAATTAACTGTAACTTTATTTCCCGGTGTAGAGGGTATCATATCAAATTAACAATTTACTGTAACTTTATCCCCCGGTGTAGAGAGCATCATGTAAAAATTAACAATTAGTTGCATCATTATCCCGCATTGTAGTGGGTATCATGTCTAAATTAACAATTAACCGTAACTTTTTTACCCAGTGTAGAGTATATCATGTCAAATTAACAATTAAATTAACTTTATTCCCCGGTGTAGAGGATATTATGTCAATTAAAAATTAACTGTAAAATTGTTCTCTTTTGTACAGGATATCATGCCAAATAAAAAAATAACTGTGACTTTATTCTGTGCTGTAGAGGATATCATGTCTAAATTAACAATTAACTGTAAAATTATTCTCCGGTGTAGAGGTTATGATGTCAAATTAACAATTTACTGTAACTTTATTTCTCAGTGTAGAGGGTTCCATTTCAAATTAAATGTATCATTATTCCCCTGTGTAGAGATTATTGACTGTAATTTTATTCCACAGTGTAGAGGGTATCATGTAAATTCAACAATTAACAGTAAGTTTATTCGCTGGTGTACAGGGTATCATGTCTAAATTAACAATTAACTGCAACTTTATTTCCCGGTGCAGAGGGTATCATATCAAATTAATAATTTACTGTAACTTTATCCCCCGGTGTAGAGGGCATCATGTAAAAATTAATAATAAACTGTAACTTTATTCCGCATTGTAGTGGTTATCATGTCTAAATTAACAATTAAGTGTAACTTTATTCCCCTGTTGAGAAGGTATCATGTCTAAATTAACGATTAAGTGTCACTTTATTCCCCGGTGTATAGGGCATCATGTCAAATTAACAATTAACTTTAACATTATTCCCCAGTGTAGAGGATATCATGTCAAATTAACAATTAACTGTAAATTTACTCCCTGGTGTAGAGTGTTTCATGCCTAAATTAACAATTGATATTTACAATACTCCCCGCTTTAGAGGATATCATGTCGAAATTAACAATTAACTGTAACTTTATTCCCTGGTGCATAGGGTATCATGTCAATTTAACAATTGAGTGTAACTTTATTCCCCGGTGTATAGTGTATCATGTCAAAATTAACCATTAACTGTAACTTTATTCCCCAGTGTAGAGTGTATCATGTCGAAATTAACAATTGACTGTAACTTTATTCCCCGGTGTAGAAATTATCATTTTAAAAAAATGATTGCAACTTTATTCCACAGTGTGGAGGGTATCATGAAAATTCAACAATTTACTGTAACTTTATTCCCCAGTGTAGAGGGTATCACGACAGATTAACAATTAACTGTAACTTTATTCCCCGGTGTACAGGTTATCATGTCAAATTAGCAATTACCTGTAACCTTATATCCTGAGTGTAGAGGGTATGATGTCTTATTTAACAATTAAATGTAACTTTATACCCTGGTGTGGAGGGTATCATGTCAAATTACCAATTGACAGTAACTTTATTCCCTGGTGTGGTGGGAAACTTTTCTTAATTTACAATCAACTGTAACTTTATTCCACAGTGTGGAAGGTAACATTTCTAAATTAACAATTAACTGTAACTTTATTCACCGATGTAGAAGGCATCATTTCAATTTAAATATTAAGTGTAACTATTTTTACAGGTTTAGAAACATAGAATCTAGGAGCAGGAGTATGCCATTCGGCCCGTCGAGCCTGCCCCACCATTCAATACGATCATGGCTGATCATCCAAGTCCAGTACCCTGTCCCTGCTTTAATCCCCACAGTACACATATCCCACCCTACCCCTGTAACCCCACGTATTTAATTCCCCCCTAACATATCCCATCCTATCCCCATAACCCCACATATTTAATCCCCCCGTAACACTAAGGGTCAATTCATCATAGCCAAATCAACCTAACCCGCACATTTTTGGACTGTGGGAGGAAACCGGAGCACCCGGAGAAAACCCACGCAGACACGGGGAGAATGTGCAAACTCCACACAGACAGTCAACCGAGGTCAGATTCGAACCCGGGTCCCTGGCGCTGTGAGGCACCAGTGCTAACCACTATGCCACCATGTTGCCCTAGAGGGCATCACGTCAAATTAAAAATTAACTGTAACTTTATATTCTCAGCGTAGAGGGTAACATGACAAGTTAAAAATTAACTTTAAATTTATTCCCCAGTGCAGAGGTTATCATGTCAAATTAACAATTAACTGTAACTTTAGACCACAGTGTAGAGGGCTTCATATCAAAATTAACAATTAATTGTACATTTATTCCCCGGTGTAGAGGGTATCATGTCTAAATTAACAATTAACTGTAACTATATCCCCCGGTGTTGAGGGAATCCTGTCTAAATTAACAATTAACAATTGACTGGTACAGTATTCCCCAGTGAAAAGGGTATCATGACAAATTAAAAATTAACTTTAACATTATTCCCCAGTGTCGAGGACATCATGTCAAATTAACAATTAAATGTAACTTTATTCCACGGTGAAGAGGATATCATGTCAAATTAACAATTAACTGTAAATTTACTCCCTGCTGTAGAGGGTTTCATGCCTAAATTAACAATTGACAATTACTTTATTCCCCGGTGCCGAGGGTATCATGTCAGAATTAACAATTGACTTTAACTTTATTGTAGGGGGTGGTATTGGGTTCAGCCTTCACCTCTGACTCAGTGAGCGGTTCGAATCGATCCCACGCCCCTGGTTCCTAGACTTTGGACTTATTTACGGGTCGTGAACAAAGATTCAGTAGACAACAGGATCTAATGAAAGATTTCTGATTTTATTAAAAGAAAAAGGTAACAAACTTAAAACACACTTATTACTTGAACACAGGTTGGGGAACACACGGTACAGTCGAGGGAGACCGACAATATACAACAAAAAACCTTGCCCATCCCAAAAATCCCACTATCTAGCGAGGTTTTGGTTTCAGGAGATCAGGGATTATGCTCACCGAACGAATACTTGACAGTTGAGAGTTAGGGTTTAGAGTCTTTTGAGTAAAAGGTTTCGTAAGGCCCTTGTTGCCGCGAGGTGTCCGATGGTCAGTGAGGCAGTCGCGCTGGTTTCTTCTTGTGTGTTGGTCTGTTTGTGAAGTTGTTGGCCTTCTTTCCTCCTTCTCCTCATGGCTTGTGGTGTCGTTGCTGGAGCAGAGCTAAGAGAGAGAGAGAGCTGTGCGAGCGTTGAGTGCGTTGTCAGCGAGTCCAGAGAGAGAGAGAGTCTTGGGACATTAGGCCCCCAATTATACTTTCCTTTTCGCGCCCAAAACCCCTTACTAAAACGGTTTCCTTTAGATTTTAAATGAGCCCTGTTTACTTCATTGTTAGTTTTGGTGAGCTTGTCAGTTTCGATGGCTTTAACTTGGTGTTAAACATGTCCTGATAGCTTCCGATTTAGGCAAGGCCTTTATCTACGCGCCAAATCTTGTCCCTATTGTCCTTGGTTTTTGGCGCACTTTAAATCTGTCCTGTGGATACCTGGTTGATTGTTTTTTGATGAAGTAAGTCGGGGCACTAAATGTTTTATTGATTTCAGGCTTCTGGTATCCTGTTTGGGCCTGGGAATTTCAAAAGAGGTCTTGGATATTTCATATTTCGATGTGTGTGTGAGTCTTTTGGGTTTGTCTCTTCCTTCTTGGTAGGAAGGCAGTGCAAACACATCCCCAGACAGCTTGATTGCGCCCCAATACCCAAAGCTGTCCACTGCCTGGCCACGCCCCTCCGTAGCCTGTCGGTGTCTGTGAAAGGTGTCTTTCCCAACAGTAAGATTCAAAAAGTCATTTTCCTTAAGGTTTTTCTTCTCTGATCTTTAAAAATTTCCAAAGCTGAGTGTTTTAACTCAATTCACTTCACTTAGGGTTCTGTACGAGTTTCTGGGGGATTTTGCGAAGCCTACATTATTCCCAGGTGTAGAGTTTATCATGTCGAAATTAACAATTAACTGTAACTTTATTCCCCGGTGTAGAGATTATCATGTTAAAAAAAGGACTAACTTTATTCCACAGTGTAGAGGGTATCATGTCAATTCAACAATTAAACTGTAACTTTACTCCCCGGTGTAGAGGATATCATGTCAAATTAACAATTAACTGTAACATTATCCCCGGTGTAGAGGGTATCATATCAAATTAACAATTAACTGTAACTTTATTTCCCGGTGTAGAGGGTATTATGTCAAAATTAGCAATTAACTGCAACTATAATCCCGGTGTGGAGGGAATCATGTCTAAATAAACCATTAAATGTAACTTTATACCCCTTTGTAGAAGGTATTATGTCTAAATTAACAATTAACTGGAACTTTATTCCCCGGTGTTGAGGTTATCATATCAAATTAACAATTAACTGTAACTTCATTCCCAGGTGTAGAGTGTAGCTTATCAAATTAACAATTAAGTGTAACTTTATTCCCCGGTTTAGAGGGAATCATTTCTAAATTAACAATTCACTGTAACTTTATTCCCCGGTGTAGAGGGCATCATGTCAAATTAACATTTAAATGTAATCTTATTCCTCGGTGTAGAGGGTATCATATCTAATTTTACAATTTAATGTAACTTTATTCCCCAGTGTAGAGGTTATCGTGTAAAAATAACAATCATCTGTAACTTTGTTACCCAGTGAAGAGGTTATCATGTAAAATTAACAAATAACTTTAAATATATTCTCCAGTTTAGTGGGCATCATGTCAAATTAACAAATAAATCTAACTTTATTCCCGGTGTAGAGTGTATCATGTCAAATTAACAAGTAACTGTAACTTTAGTCCCCGGTGTAGAGGGCTTCATTTCAATATTAACAATTAACTGTAACATTATTCCAAAGTGTAGAGGATATCATGTCAAAATTAGCAATTGACTGTAACTTTATTCTATGTTGTGCAGGGAATCATGTCTAAATTAACAATTAACTATAACTTTATTCCCCGGTATACAGGGTATCATGTCAAAATTAGCAATTAACCGCAACTATATTCCCCAGTGTAGAGGGCATCATATCGAAATTAACAATTAATTGTAACTTTATTCACAGTTGTAGAGGGTTTCATGTCAAAATAAATATTAAGGGTAACTATATTCACTGATGTAGAGGGTATCGTGTCAAATCAACATATAACAGTAACTTTAGTCCTCGATGTAGAAGCAATCATGTCTAAATTAACAATTACCTGTAACTTTATTCCCTGGTGTTGAGGGAATCCGGTCTAAATTAACAATTACCTGTAACTTTATTCCCCAGTGTAGAAGGTATCATGTGTAAATTAACAATTAACTGTAACTTCATTCCCTGGATACCGGGAATCGTGTCTTAATTAACGATTAACTGTAATTTTATTCCCCAGTGTAGAGGACATCATGTCGAAATTAACAATTAACTGTTACTTTATTTCCCGGTGTAGAGGTTATCATGTCCAAATTTACATTTAACTGTATCTTTATTCCCCTTTGTCGAGGGCATCATATTAATTTAACAATTAACTGTAACTTTATTCCCCGGTGTAGAGGGTATCATTTCAAATTAACTGTATCTTTATTCCTCGGTGTAGAGATTATCATGTTAAAAAAATTGACTTTTACTTTATTCCCCGGTGTAGAGGGTATCATGTAAATTCAACAATTACCTGTAACTTTATTCTCTGGTGCAGAGGGTGGCATGTATAAATTAACAGTTAAATGTAACTTTATTCCCCGGTGTAGAGGATATCATGTCAAATTAACAATTACATGTAACTTTATTCCCGAGTGTAGAGGGTATCATGACAGATTAACAATTAACTTCAACTTTATTCCCCGGTGTTGAGGGTATCATATAAAATTAACAATTAACTGTAACTTTATTTCCCGGTGTAGACGGTATCATATCAAATGAACAATTAACTGTAACTTTACTCCCCGGTGTAGAGGGCATCATGTCAAAATTAACAATTAACTGTAACTTTTTCCCCCGGTGTAGAGGGCCTCATTTCAAAATTTGCAATTAACTGTAACTATATTCCCCGGTGTGAAGTGTAAGATGTTTAAGTTAACAATTACCTGTAACCTTATTCCCCGGTTTAGAGGATATCATGTCAAATTAACAATTAACTGTAAATTTATTCCCCGGTGTAGAGGGCATTATGTAAAAATTAACAATTCACTGTAACTTTATTCCTCGGTGTAAAGGGTATTATGTCTAAATTAGCAATTATCTGTAACTATATTCCCCGGTGCAGAGGATATCATATCAAATTAACAATTAACTGTAACTTTATTTCCCAGTGTAGAGGGATCCATTTCAAATTAAATGTATCATTATTCCCCAGTGTAGAGATTATTGACTGTAATTTTATTCCACAGTGTAGAGGGTATGATGTAAATCCAACAATTAACAGTAAGTTTATTCTCTGATGTACAGGGCATCATGTCTAAATTAACAATTAACTGTAACTTTATTTCCCGGTGTAGAGGGTATCATATCAAATTAACAATTTACTGTAACTTTATTCCCCGGTGTAGAGGGCATCATGTAAAAGTTAACAATTAACTGTAACTTTATTCCGCATTGTAGTGGGTATCATGTCAAAATTAACAATTAACAGTAACTTTCTTCCCCGGTGTAGTGGATATTATGTCAATTAAAAATTAACTGTAAAATTGTTCTCTTGTGTATAGGATATCATGCCAAATTCAACATTAACTTTGACTTTATTCTGTGCTGCAGAGGATATCATGTCTAAATTAACAATTAACTGTATAATTATTCTCCGGTGTAGAGGTTATCATGTCAAATTAACAATTAACAGCAACTTTATTCCCCGATGTAGAGGGTATCCTGTCTAATTTAGCAATTAACTGTAAGGTTGTTCCCCAGTGTAGAAGGTATCATGACTAAATTAACAATTAAGTGTAACTTTATTCCCCTGTTGAGAAGGTATCATGTCTAAATTAACAATTAAGTGTAACTTTATACACCTGTTGAGAAGGTATCATGTCTAAATTAACAATTAACTGTAACTTTATTCCCCAGTGCAGAGGGCATCATGTCGAAATTAACAATTAATTGTAACTTTATTCCCCGTGTATAGGGCATCATGACAAATTAACAATTAACTTTAACATTATTCCCCAGTGTAGAGGATATCATGTCAAATTAACAATTAACTGTAAATTTGCTCCTTGGTGTTGAGTGTTTCATGCCTAAATTAACAATTGATATTTACGTTATTCCCCGGTGTAGAGGATATCATGTCGAAGTTAACAATTAACTGTAACTTTATTCCCCGGTGCATAGGGTATCATGTCAATTTAACAATTGAGTGTAACTTTATTCTCCTGTGTATAGTGTATCATGTCAAAATTAACCATTAACTGTAACTTTATTCCCCGGTGTAGAGTGTATCATGACGAAATTAACAATTGACTGTAATTTATTCCCCGGTGTAGAGTGCATCATGTCGAAATTAACAATTAACTGTAACGTTATTCCCCGGTGTAGAGGGCATCATGTCGAAATTAACAATTAACTGTAACGTTATTCCCCGGTGTAGAGGGCACCATTTCAAATTAACTGTATCTTTATTCCCCAGTGTAGAAATTATCATGTTAAAAAAAAATGACTGCAACTTTATTCCACAGTGTGGAGGGTATCATGTCAATTCAACAATTTACTGTAACTTTATTCCCCAGTGCAGAGGGTATCATATCAAATTAAGCATTAACTGGAACTTTATTCCCCGGTGTAGAGGTTATCATGTCAAATTAACAATTACCTGTAACCTTATATCTTGAGTGCAGAGGGTATGATGTCTTATTTAACAATTAAATGTAACGTTATACCCTGGTGTGGAGGGTATCATGTCAAATTACCAATTGACAGTAACTTTATTCCCTGGTGTGGTGGGAAACTTTTCTTAATTAACAAATAACTGTAAATGTATTCCCCTGTGTACAAGGTAACATGTCTAAATTAACAATTAACTGTAACTTTATTCACCGTTGTAGAGGGCATCATTTCAAATTAAATATGAAGTGTAACTATTTTTGCTGGTGTATAGGGCATCATGTCAAATTAACAATTAACTGTTACTTTATATTCTCAGCGTAGAGGATATCATGACAAGTTAAAAATTAACTTTAAATTTATTCCCCAGTGTAGAGGTTATCATGTCAAATTAACAATTATCTGCAAATTTAGTCCCCGGTGTAGAGGGCTTCATGTCAAAATTAACAATTAATTGTAAATTTATTCCCCGGTGTAGAGGGTATCATGTCTAAATTAACAATTAACTGTAACTATATCCCCCGGTGTTGAGGGAATCTGTCTAAATTAACAATTAACAATTGACTGGTACAGTATTCCCCAGTGAAAAGGGTATCATGACAAATAAAAAATTCACTTTAACATTATTCCCCAGTGTAGAGGATATCACGTCAAATTAACAATTAAATGTAACTTTATTCCACGGTGAAGAGGATATCATGTCAAATTAACAATTAACTGTAAATTTACTCCCTACTGTAGAGGGTTTCATGCTTAAATTAACAATTGACAATTACTTTATTCCTCGGTGCCGAGGGTATCATGTCAGAATTAACAATTTACTTTAACTTTATTCCACAGTGTAGAGGATATCATGTCAAATTAACAATTAACTGTAAATTTACTCCCTGTTGTAGAGTGTTTCTGCCTAAATTAACAATTGATATTTACGTAATCCCCGTTGTAGAGGATATCATGTCGAAATTAACAATTATCTGTAACTTTATTCCCCGGTGCATAGTGTATCAGGTCAAAATTAACCTTTAACTGTAACTTTATTCCCCGGTATCGAGTGTATCATGTCGAAATTAACAATTGAGTGTAACTTTATTCCCCGTTGTATAGCGTATCAGGTCAAAATTAACCATTAACTGTAACGTTTTTCCCCGGTGTAGAGTGTTTCATGCCTAAATTAACAATTGATATTTACGTTATTCCCCGTTGTAGAGGATATCATGTCGAAATTAACAATTGACTGTAACTTTATTCCCCGGTGCATAGCGTATCATGTCAATTTAACAATTGAGTGTAACTTTATTCCCCGGTGTATAGTGTATCATGTCAAAATTAACCATTAACTGTAACTTTATTCCCCGGTGTAGAGTGTATCAGGTCTTAATTAACAATTGACTGTAAATTTATTCCCCGGTGCAGAGTGCATCATGTCGAAATTAACAATTAACTGTAACTTTATTCACCGGTGTTGAGGGCACCATTTCAAATTAACTGTATCTTTATTCCCCAGTGTAGAAATTATCATGTTAAAAAAATGACTGCAACTTTATTCCACAGTGTGGAGGGTATCATGTCAATTCAACAATTTACTGTAACTTTATTCCCCAGTGCAGAGGGTATCATATCAAATTAACCATTAACTGGAACTTTATTCCCCGGTGTAGAGGTTATCATGTCAAATTAACAATTACCTGTAACCTTATATCCTGAGTGTAGAGGGTATGATGTCTTACTTAACAATTAAATGTAACTTTATACCCTGGTGTGGAGGGTATCATGTCAAATTACCAATTGACAGTAACTTTATTCCCTGGTGTGGTGGGAAACTTTTCTTAATTTACAATAAACTGTAACTTTATTCCACAGTGTGGAGGGAAACATATCTAAATTAACAAATAACTGTAAATGTATTCCCCTGTGTACAAGGTAACATGTCTAAATTAACAATTAACTGTAACTTTATTCACCGTTGTAGAGGGCATCATTTCAAATTAAATATTAAGTGTAACTATTTTTACTGGTGTAGAGGGCATCATGTCAAATTAACAATTAACTGTAACTTTATATTCTCAGCGTAGAGGATATCATGACAAGTTAAAAATTAACTTTAAATTTATTCCCCAGTGTAGAGGTTATCATGTCAAATTAACAATTATCTGTAACTTTAGTCCCCGGTGTAGAGGGCTTCATGTCAAATTAACAATTAATTGTAAATTTATTCCCCGGTGTAGAGGGTATCATGTCTAAATTAACAATTAACTGTAACTATATCCCCCGGTGTTGAGGGAATCTGTCTAAATTAACAATTAACAATTGACTGGTACAGTATTCCCCAGTGAAAAGGGTATCATGACAAATAAAAAATTCACTTTAACATTATTCCCCAGTGTAGAGGATATCACGTCAAATTAACAATTAAATGTAACTTTATTCCACGGTGAAGAGGATATCATGTCAAATTAACAATTAACTGTAAATTTACTCCCTACTGTAAAGGGTTTCATGCTTAAATTAACAATTGACAATTACTTTATTCCTCGGTGCCGAGGGTATCATGTCAGAATTAACAATTTACTTTAACTTTATTCCACAGTGTAGAGGATATCATGTCAAATTAACAATAAACTGTAAATTTACTCCCTGTTGTAGAGTGTTTCTGCCTAAATTAACAATTGATATTTACGTAATCCCCGTTGTAGAGGATATCATGTCGAAATTAACAATTATCTGTAACTTTATTCCCCGGTGCATAGTGTATCAGGTCAAAATTAACCTTTTACTGTAACTTTATTCCCCGGTATCGAGTGTATCATGTCGAAATTAACAATTGAGTGTAACTTTATTCCCCGTTGTATAGCGTATCAGGTCAAAATTAACCATTAACTGTAACGTTTTTCCCCGGTGTAGAGTGTTTTATTCCTAAATTAACAATTGATATTTACGTTATTCCCCGTTGTAGAGGATATCAAGTCGAAATTAACAATTGACTGTAACTTTATTCCCCGGTGCATAGCGTATCATGTCAATTTAACAATTGAGTGTAACTTTATTCCCCGGTGTATAGTGTATCATGTCAAAATTAACCATTAACTGTAACTTTATTCCCCGGTGTAGAGTGTATCAGGTCTTAATTAACAATTGACTGTAAATTTATTCCCCGGTGCAGAGTGCATCATGTCGAAATTAACAATTAACTGTAACTTTATTCACCGGTGTTGAGGGCACCATTTCAAATTAACTGTATCTTTATTCCCCAGTGTAGAAATTATCATGTTAAAAAAATGACTGCAACTTTATTCCACAGTGTGGAGGGTATCATGAAAGATTAACAATTAACTTCAACTTTATTCCCCGGTGTTGAGGGCAGAATGTAAAATTAACAATTAACTGTAACTTTATTCCCCAGTGTAGTGGTTATCATATCAAATTAACCATTAACTGGAACTTGATTCCCCGGTGTAGAGGTTATCATGTCAAATTAACAATTACCTGTAACCTTATATCCTGAGTGTAGAGGGTATGATGTCTTACTTAACAATTAAATGTAACTTTATACCCAGGTGTGGAGGGTATCATGTCAAATTACCAATTGACTGTAACTTTATTCCCTGTTGTGGTGGGAAACTTTTCTTAATTTACAATAAACTGTAACTTTTTTCCACAGTGTAGAGGGAAACATATCTAAATTAACAAATAACTGTAAATGTATTCCCCTGTGTACAAGGTAACATGTCTAAATTAACAATTAACTGTAACTTTATTCACCGATGTAGAGGGCATCATTTCAAATTAAATATTAAGTGTAACTATTTTTACTGGTGTATAGGGCATCATGTCAAATTAACAATTAACTGTAACTTTATATTCTCAGCGTAGAGGATATCATGACAAGTTAAAAATTAACTTTAAATTTATTCCCCAGTGTAGAGGTTATCATGTCAAATTAACAATTATCTGTAACTTTAGACCCCGGTGTAGAGGGCTTCATGTCAAAATTAACAATTAATTGTAAATTTATTCCCCGGTGTAGAGGGTATCATGTCTAAATTAACAATCAACTGTAACTATATCCCCCGGTGTTGAGGGAATCCTGTCTAAATTAGCAATTGACTGGTACAGTATTCCCCAGTGAAAAGGGTATCATGACAAATTAAAAATTCACTTTAACATTATTCCCCAGTGTAGAGGATATCATGTCAAATTAACAATTAAATGTAACTTTATTCCACGGTGAAGAGGATATCATGTAAAATTACCAATTAACTGTAAATTTACTCCCTGCTGCAGAGGGTTTCATGCTTAAATTAACAATTGACAATTACTTTATTCCTCGGTGCCGAGGGTATCATGTCAGAATTAACAATTTACTTTAACTTTATTCCACAGTGTAGAGGATATCATGTCAAATTAACAATAAACTGTAAATTTACTCCCTGTTGTAGAGTGTTTCTGCCTAAATTAACAATTGATATTTACGTAATCCCCGTTGTAGAGGATATCATGTCGAAATTAACAATTATCTGTAACTTTATTCCCCGGTGCATAGTGTATCAGGTCAAAATTAACCTTTTACTGTAACTTTATTCCCCGGTATCGAGTGTATCATGTCGAAATTAACAATTGAGTGTAACTTTATTCCCCGTTGTATAGCGTATCAGGTCAAAATTAACCATTAACTGTAACGTTTTTCCCCGGTGTAGAGTGTTTTATTCCTAAATTAACAATTGATATTTACGTTATTCCCCGTTGTAGAGGATATCAAGTCGAAATTAACAATTGACTGTAACTTTATTCCCCGGTGCATAGCGTATCATGTCAATTTAACAATTGAGTGTAACTTTATTCCCCGGTGTATAGTGTATCATGTCAAAATTAACCATTAACTGTAACTTTATTCCCCGGTGTAGAGTGTATCAGGTCTTAATTAACAATTGACTGTAAATTTATTCCCCGGTGCAGAGTGCATCATGTCGAAATTAACAATTAACTGTAACTTTATTCACCGGTGTTGAGGGCACCATTTCAAATTAACTGTATCTTTATTCCCCAGTGTAGAAATTATCATGTTAAAAAAATGACTGCAACTTTATTCCACAGTGTGGAGGGTATCATGAAAGATTAACAATTAACTTCAACTTTATTCCCCGGTGTTGAGGGCAGAATGTAAAATTAACAATTAACTGTAACTTTATTCCCCAGTGTAGTGGTTATCATATCAAATTAACCATTAACTGGAACTTGATTCCCCGGTGTAGAGGTTATCATGTCAAATTAACAATTACCTGTAACCTTATATCCTGAGTGTAGAGGGTATGATCTCTTACTTAACAATTAAATGTAAGTTTATACCCTGGTGTCGAGGATATCATGTCAAATTACCAATTGACAGTAACATTATTCCCTGGTGTGGTGGGAAACTTTTCTTAATTTACAATAAACTGTAACTTTATTCCACAGTGTGGAGGGAAACATATCTAAATTAACAAATAACTGTAAATGTATTCCCCTGTGTACAAGGTAACATGTCTAAATTAACAATTAACTGTAACTTTATTCACTGTTGTAGAGGGCATCATTTCAAATTAAATAATAATTGTAACTATTTTACTGGTGTAGAGGGCATCATGTCAAATTAACAATTAACTGTAACTTTATATTCTCAGCGTAGAGGATATCATGACAAGTTAAAAATTAACTTTAAATTTATTCCCCAGTGTAGAGGTTATCATGTCAAATTAACAATTATCTGTAACTTTAGACCCCGGTGTAGAGGGCTTCATGTCAAAATTAACAATTAATTGTAAATTTATTCCCCGGTGTAGAGGGTATCATGTCTAAATTAACAATCAACTGTAACTATATCCCCCGGTGTTGAGGGAATCCTGTCTAAATTAACAATTGACTGGTACAGTATTCCCCAGTGAAAAGGGTATCATGACAAATTAAAAATTCACTTTAACATTATTCCCCAGTGTAGAGGATATCATGTCAAATTAACAATTAAATGTAACTTTATTCCACGGTGAAGAGGATATCATGTAAAATTACCAATTAACTGTAAATTTACTCCCTGCTGCAGAGGGTTTCATGCTTAAATTAACAATTGACAATTACTTTATTCCCCGGTGCCGAGGGTATCATGTCAGAATTAACAATTGACTTTAACTTTATTCCCCAGTGTAGAGGATATCATGTCAAATTAACAATTAACTTTAAATTTACTCCCTGTTGTAGAGTGTTTCATGCCTAAATTAACAATTGATATTTACGTTATTCTCCGTTGTAGAGGATATCATGTCGAAATTAACAATTAACTGTAACTTTATTCCCCGGTGCATAGGCTATCATGTCAATTTAACAATTGAACGTAACTTTATTCCCCGGTGTATAGTGTATCATGTCAAAATTAACCATTAACTGTAACTTTATTCCCCGGTGTAGAGTGTATCATGTCGAAATTAACAATTGACTGTAACTTTATTCCCCGGTGTAGAGTGCATCATGTCGAAATTTACAATTAACTGTAACTTTATTCCCCGGTGTAGAGGGCACCATTTCAAATTAAATGTATCTTTATTCCCCAGTGTAGAAATTATCATGTTAAAAAAAATGACTGCAACTTTATTCCACAGTGTGGAGGATATCATGTAAATTAACAATTAACTGTAACTTTATTCCCCAGTGTAGAGGGTATCATATCAAATTAACAATTAACTGTAACTTTATTCCCCGGTGTACAGGTTATCATGTCAAATTAGCAATTACCTGTAACCTTATATCCTGAGTGTAGAGGGTATGATGTCTTATTTAACAATTAAATGTAACTTTATACCCTGGTGTGGAGGGTATCATGTCAAATTACCAATTGACAGTAACTTTATTCCCTGGTGTGGTGGGAAACTTTTCTTAATTTACAATTAACTGTAACATTATTCCACAGTGCAGAGGGTATCTTGTCAAAATTAGCAATTGACTGAAACTTTATTCCATGGTGTGGAGGGAATCATGTCTAAATTAACAATTAACTGCAACTTTATTCCCCGGTGTGCAGGGAATCATGTCTACATTAACAATTAACTGTAACTTTATTCCCCTTTGCAGAAGGTATCATGTAAAATTAACAATCAACTTTAACTTTATTCCCCGCTGTAGAGTGTATCATGTAAAATTAAAAATCAACTGTAACTTAATTCCCAGTGTAGAGGTTTTCATGACAAATTAAAGATTACATTTATATTTATTCCCCAGTGTAGCGGGCATCATGGCATAATTAACAATTAACTGTAACATTATTCCAAAGTGTAGAGGATATCATGTGAAAATTAGCAATTGACTGTAACTTTATTCTATGGTGTGCAGGGAATCATGTCTAAATTAACAATTAACTGTAACTTTATTCCCCGGTATACAGGGTATCATGTCAAAATTAGCAATTAAACGTAACTATATTCCCCGGTGAATAGGGCATCATATCGAAATTAACAATTAACTGTAACTTTATTCACCGTTGTAGAGGGCTTCATGTCAAAATAAATATTAAGGGTAACTATATTCACTGATGTAGAGGGTATCGTGTCAAATCAACATATAACAGTAACTTTATTCCTCGATGTAGCAGGAATCATGTCTAAATTAACAATTACTGTAACTTTATTCCCCGGTGTTGAGGGGATCCTGTCTAAATTAACAATTAACTGTAACGTAATT
Organism: Squalus acanthias; assembly: GCA_030390025.1. Classification (NCBI taxonomy): domain Eukaryota; kingdom Metazoa; phylum Chordata; class Chondrichthyes; order Squaliformes; family Squalidae; genus Squalus; species Squalus acanthias. The sequence goes on along the minus strand of JASTWF010001670.1, from coordinate 26,047 downwards.
CCCCGTTTTTGAGGGAATCCTGTCGAAATTAACAATTAACTGTAACTTTATTCCCCAGTGTAGAAGGTATCATGTGTAAATTAGCAATTAACTGTAACTTCATTCCCTGGAATACCGGGAATCATGTCTTAATTAACGATTAACTGTAATTTTATTCCCCAGTGTAGAGGGGATCATGTTGAAATTAACAATTAACTGTAACTTTATTGCCCGGTGTAGAGGGCATAATGGCAAATTAAAAATTAACAGTAACTTTATTCTCCCGTTTGGAGGGCATCATGTCAAATTAACAATTAACTGTTACTTTATTTCCCGGTGTCGAGGTTATCATGTCTATAATAACAATTAACTGTATCTTTATTCCCCGGTGTCGAGGGCTTCATATTAATTTAACAATTAACTGTAACTTTATTCCCCGGTGTAGACGGTATCATTTCAAATTAACTGTATCTTTATTCCTCTGTGTAGAGATAATCATGATAAAAAAAATCACTTTTACTTTATTCCCCGGTGTAGAGGGTATCATGTAAATTCAACAATTACCTGTAACGTTATTCTCTGGTCCAGAGGGTGGCATGTATAAATTAACAATTAAATGTAACTTTATTCCCCGGTGTAGAGAATATCATGTCAAATTAACAATTACATGTAACTTTATTCCCCAGTGTATAGGGTATCATGACAGATTAACAATTAACTTCAACTTTATTCTCCGGTGTTGAGGGCATCATATAAAATTAAGAATTAACTGTAACTTTATTTCCCGATGTAGAGGGTATCATATCAAATGCACAATTAACTGTAACTTTACTCCCCGGTGTAGAGGGCATCATGTTAAAATTAACAATTAACTGTAACTTCTTTCCCCGGTGTAGAGGGCATCATGTGAAAATTTGCAATTAACTGTAACTATATTCCCCGGTTTGATGTGTATGATGTTTAAGTTAACAATTAACTGTAACCTGAATCCCTGGTTTAGAGGATATCATGTCTAAATAACAATTAACTGTAACTTATTCCCCGGTGTAGAGGGCATTATTTCAAAATTAACAATTAATTATAAATTTATTCCTCGGTGTAAAGGATATTATGTCAAAATTAGCAATTAACTGTAACTATATTCCACGGTGCAGAGTGTATCATATCAAATTGACAATTAACTGTAACTTTATTTCTCAGTGTAGAGGGTTCCATTTCAAATTAAATGTATCATTATTCCCCAGTGTAGAGATTATTGACTGTAATTTTATTCCACGGTGTAGAGGGTATCATGTAAATTTAACAATTAACAGTAAGTTTATTCTCTGGTGTACAGGGCATCATGTCTAAATTAACAATTAACTGTAACTTTATTTCCCGGTGTAGAGGGTATCATATCAAATTAACAATTTACTGTAACTTTATCCCCCGGTGCAGAGGGCATCATGTAAAAATAAACAATTAGTTGCATCATTATCCCGCATTGTAGTGGGTATCATGTCTAAATTAACAATTAACCGTAACTTTTTTACCCAGTGTAGTGTATATCATGTCAAATTAACAATTAAATTAACTTTATTCCCCGGTGTAGAGGATATTATGTCAATTAAAAATTAACTGTAAAATTGTTCTCTTGTGTACAGGATATCATGCCAAATAAAAAATTAACTGTGACTTTATTCTGTGCTGTAGAGGATATCATGTCTAAATTAACAATTAACTGTAAAATTATTCTCCGGTGTAGAGGTTATGATGCCAAATTAACAATTTACTGTAACTTTATTCACCGGTATCGAGGGCATCATGTAAAAATTAATAATTAACTGTAACATTATTCCGCATTGTAGTGGGTATCATGTCTAAATTATGAATTAAAAGTAACTTTTTTCCCCAGTGTAGAGTATATCATGCCAAATTAACAATTAAATTAACTTTATTCGCCGGTGTAGAGGATATTATGTCAATTTAAAATTAACTGTAAAATTGTTCTCTTGTGTACAGGATATCATGCCAAATTAAAAAATAACTGTGACTTTATTCTGTGCTGTAGAGGATATCATGTCTAAATTAACAATTAACTGTAAAATTATTCTCCGCTGTAGAGGTTATGATGCCAAATTAACAATTAACAGTAACTTTATTCCCCGATGTAGAGGGTATCCTGTCTAAATTAGCAATTAACTGTAACTTTTTTCACCAGTGTAGAAGTTATCATGTCTAAATTAACAATTAAGTGTAACTTTATTCCCCTGTTGAGATGGTATCATGTCTAAATTAACAATTAAGTGTCACTTTATTCCCCTGTTGAGAAGGTATCATGTCTAAATTAACAATTAAGTGTCACTTTATTCCCCTGTTGAGAAGGTATCATTTCTAAATTAACAATTAACTGCAAATTTATTCCCCGGTGTGCAGGGAATCATGCCTACATTAACAATTAACTGTAAATTTATTCCCCTGTGCAGAAGGTATCATGTAAAATTAACAATCAACTTTAACTTTATTCTCCGGTGTAGAGGGTATCATGTAAAATTAACAATCAACTGTAACTTAATTCCCCGTTTTTGAGGGGATCCTGTCTAAATTAACAATTAACTGTAACTTAATTCCCCGTTTTTGAGGGAATCCTGTCTAAATTATCAATTAACTGTAACTTTATTCCCCAGTGTAGAAGGTATCATGTGTAAATTAACAATTAACTGTAACTTCATTCCCTGGAATACCGGGAATCATGTCTTAATTAAAGATTAACTGTAATTTTATTCCCCAGTGTAGAGGGCATCATGCCGAAATTAACAATTAACTGTAACTTTATTGCGCGGTGTAGAGGGTATCATGACAGATTAACAATTAACTTTTACTTTATTCTACGGTGTTGAGGGCATCATATAAAATTAACAATTAACTGTAACTTTATTTCTCGATGTAGAGGGTATCATAACAAATGAACAATTAACTGTAACTTTACTCCCCAGTGTAGAGGGCAGCATGTCAAAATTAACAATTAACTTTAACTTTATTCCCCGGTGTAGAGGGTATCGTGTAAAATTAACAATCAACTGTAACTTAATTCCCAGTGTAGAGGTTTTCATGACCAATTAAAGATTACATTTATATTTATTCCCCAGTGTAGCGGGCATCATGGCATAATTAACAATTAACTGTAACATTATTCCAAAGTGTAGAGGATATCATGTGAAAATTAGCAATTGACTGTAACTTTATTCTATGGTGTGCAGGGAATCATGTCTAAATTAACAATTAACTGTAACTTTATTCCCCGGTATACAGGGTATCATTTCAAAATTAGCAATTAAACGTAACTATATTCCCTGGTGCATAGGGCATCATATCGAAATTAACAATTAACTGTAACTTTATTCACCATTGTCGAGGGTTTCATGTCAAAATAAATATTAAGGGTAACTATATTCACTGATGTAGAGAGTATCGTGTCAAATCAACATATAACAGTAACTTTATTCCTCGATGTAGCAGGAATCATGTCTAAATTAACAATTCCCTGTAACTTTATTCCCCGGTGTTGAAGGGATCCTGTCTAAATTAACAATTAACTGTAACTTAATTCCCCGTTTTTGAGGGAATCCTGTCTAAATTAACAATTAACCGTAACTTTATTCCCCAGTGTAGAAGGTATCAAGTGTAAATTAACAATTAACTGTAACTTCATTCCCTGGAATACCGGGAATCATGTCTTTATTAACGATTAACTGTAATTTTATTCCCCAGTGTAGAGGGCATCATGTCGAAATTAACAATTAACTGTAACTTTATTGCCCTGTGTAGAGGGTATCATGACAGATTAACAATTAACTTCAACCTTATTCTCCGGTGTTGAGGGCATCATATAAAATGAACAATTAACTGCAACTTTACTCCCCGGCGTAGAGGGCAGCATGTCAAAATTAACAATTAACTTTAACTTTATTCCCCGGTGTAGAGGGTATCATGTAAAATTAACAATCAACTGTAACTTAATTCCCAGTGTAGAGGTTTTCATGACAAATTAAAGATTACATTTATATTTATTCCCCAGTGTAGCGGGCATCATGGCATAATTAACAATTAACTGTAACATTATTCCAAAGTGTAGAGGATATCATGTGAAAATTAGCAATTCACTGTAACTTTATTCTATGGTGTGCAGGGAATCATGTCTAAATTAACAATTAACTGTAACTTTATTCCCCGGTATACAGGGTATCATGTCAAAATTAGCAATTAAACGTAACTATATTGCCCAGTGCATAGGGCATCATATCCAAATTAACAATTAACTGTAACTTTATTCACCGTTGTAGAGGGCTTCGTGTCAAAATAAATATTAAGGGTAACTATATTCACTGATGTAGAGGGTATCGTGTCAAATCAACATATAACAGTAACTTTATTCCTCGATGTAGCAGGAATCATGTCAAAATTAACAATTAACTGTAACTTTAATCCCCGGTGTTGAGGGAATCCTGTCTAAATGAACAATTAACTGTAAATTTATTCCCCAGTGTCGAAGGTATCATGTGTAAATTAACAATTAACTGTAACATTATTCCCCGGTATACAGGGTATCATGTCAAAATTAGCAATTAACTGTAACTTTGTTCACCAGTGTAGAAGTTATCATGTCTAAATTAACTATTAAGTGTAACTTTATTCCTCTGTTGAGAAGGTATCATGTCTAAATTAACGATTAAGTGTCACTTTATTCCCCTGTTGAGAAGGTATCATTTCTAAATTAACGATTAACTGCAACTTTATTCCCCGGCGTGCAGGGAATCATGTCTGCATTAACAATTAACTGTAAATTTATTCCCCTGTGCAGAAGGTAGCATGTAAAATTAACAATCAACTTTAACTTTATTCCCCGGTGCAGAGGGTATCATGTAAAATTAACAATCAACTGTAACTTAATTCCCAGTGTAGAGGTTTTCATGACAAATTAAAGATTACATTTATATTTATTCCCCAGTGTAGCGGGCATCATGGCATAATTAACAATTAACTGTAACATTATTCCAAAGTGTAGAGGATTTCATGTGAAAATTAGCAATTGACTGTAACTTTATTCTATGGTGTGCAGGGTATCATGTCAAAATTAGCAATTAAACATAACTATATTCCCCGGTGCATAGGGCATCATATCGAAATTAACAATTAACTGTAACTTTATTCACCGTTGTAGAGGGCTTCATGTCAAAATAAATATTAAGGGTAACTATATTCACTGATGTAGAGGGTATCGTGTCAAATCAACATATAACAGTAACTTTATTCCTCGATGTAGCAGGAATCATTTCTAAATTAACAATTACCTGTAACTTTATTCCCCGGTGTTGAGGGGATCCTGTCTAAATTAACAATTAACTGTAACGTAATTCCCCGTTTTTGAGGGAATCCTGTCTAAATTATCAATTAACTGTAACTTTATTCCCCAGTGTAGAAGGTATCATGTGTAAATTAACAATTAACTGTAACTTCATTCCCTGGAATACCGGGAATCATGTCTTAATTAAAGATTAACTGTAATTTTATTCCCCAGTGTAGAGGGCATCATGCCGAAATTAACAATTAACTGTAACTTTATTGCCCGGTGTAGAGGGTATCATGACAGATTAACAATTAACTTTTACTTTATTCTACGGTGTTGAGGGCATCATATAAAATTAACAATTAACTGTAACTTTATTTCTCGATGTAGAGGGTATCATATCAAATGAACAATTAACTGTAACTTTACTCCCCAGTGTAGAGGGCAGCATGTCAAAATTAACAATTAACTTTAACTTTATTCCCCGGTGTAGAGGGTATCATGTAAAATTAACAATCAACTGTAACTTAATTCCCAGTGTAGAGGTTTTCATGACCAATTAAAGATTACATTTATATTTATTCCCCAGTGTAGCGGGCATCATGGCATAATTAACAATTAACTGTAACATTATTCCAAAGTGTAGAGGATATCATGTGAAAATTAGCAATTGACTGTAACTTTATTCTATGGTGTGCAGGGAATCATGTCTAAATTAACAATTAACTGTAATTTTATTCCCCGGTATACAGGGTATCATGTCAAAATTAGCAATTAAACGTAACTATATTCCCTGGTGCATAGGGCATCATATCGAAATTAACAATTAACTGTAATTTTATTCACCGTTGTCGAGGGTTTCATGTCAAAATAAATATTAAGGTTAACTATATTCACTGATGTAGAAAGTATCGTGTCAAATCAACATATAACAGTAACTTTATTCCTCGATGTAGCAGGAATCATGTCTAAATTAACAATTCCCTGTAACTTTATTCCCCGGTGTTGAGGGGATCCTGTCTAAATTAACAATTAACTGTAACTTTATTCCCCAGTGTAGAAGGTATCATGTGTAAATTAACAATTAACTGTAACCTCATTCCCTGGAATACCGGGAATCATGTCTTTATTAACGATTAACTGTAATTTTATTCCCCAGTGTAGAGGGCATCATGTCGAAATTAACAATTAACTGTAACTTTATTGCCCTGTGTAGAGGGTATCATGACAGATTAACAATTAACTTCAACCTTATTCTCCGGTGTTGAGGGCATCATATAAAATGAACAATTAACTGTAACTTTACTCCCCGGTGTAGAGGGCAGCATGTCAAAATTTACAATTAACTTTAACTTTATTCCCCGGTGTAGAGGGTATCATGTAAAATTAACAATCAACTGTAACTTAATTCCCAGTGTAGAGGTTTTCATGACAAATCAAAGATTACATTTATATTTATTCCCCAGTGTAGCGGGCATCATGGCATAATTAACAATTAACTGTAACATTATTCCAAAGTGTAGAGGATATCATGTGAAAATTAGCAATTCACTGTAACTTTATTCTATGGTGTGCAGGGAATCATGTCTAAATTAACAATTAACTGTAACTTTATTCCCCGGTATACAGGGTATCATGTCAAAATTAGCAATTAAACGTAACTATATTGCCCGGTGCATAGGGCATCATATCCAAATTAACAATTAACTGTAACTTTATTCACCGTTGTAGAGGGCTTCGTGTCAAAATAAATATTAAGGGTAACTATATTCACTGATGTAGAGGGTATCGTGTCAAATCAACATATAACAGTAACTTTATTCCTCGATGTAGCAGGAATCATGTCAAAATTAACAATTAACTGTAACTTTAATCCCCGGTGTTGAGGGAATCCTGTCTAAATGAACAATTAACTGTAAATTTATTCCCCAGTGTCGAAGGTATCATGTGTAAATTAACAATTAACTGTAACTTTATTCCCCGGTATACAGGGTATCATGTCAAAATTAGCAATTAACTGTAACTTTGTTCACCAGTGTAGAAGTTATCATGTCTAAATTAACTATTAAGTGTAACTTTATTCCTCTGTTGAGAAGGTATCATGTCTAAATTAACGATTAAGTGTCACTTTATTCCCCTGTTCAGAAGGTATCATTTCTAAATTAACAATTAACTGCAACTTTATTCCCCGGCGTGCAGGGAATCATGTCTACATTAACAATTAACTGTAAATTTATTCCCCTGTGCAGAAGGTAGCATGTAAAATTAACAATCAACTTTAACTTTATTCCCCGGTGTAGAGGGTATCATGTAAAATTAACAATCAACTGTAACTTAATTCCAAGTGTAGAGGTTTTCATGACAAATTAAAGATTACATTTATATTTATTCCCCAGTGTAGCGGGCATCATGGCATAATTAACAATTAACTGTAACATTATTCCAAAGTGCAGAGGATATCATGTGAAAATTAGCAATTGACTGTAACTTTATTCTATGGTGTGCAGGGTATCATGTCAAAATTAGCAATTAAACATAACTATATTCCCTGGTGCATAGGGCATCATATCGAAATTAACAATTAACTGTAACTTTATTCACCGTTGTAGAGGGCTTCATGTCAAAATAAATATTAAGGGTAACTATATTCACTGATGTAGAGGGTATCGTGTCAAATCAACATATAACAGTAACTTTATTCCTCGATGTAGCAGGAATCATTTCTAAATTAACAATTACCTGTAACTTTATTCCCCGGTGTTGAGGGGATCCTGTCTAAATTAACAATTAACTGTAACGTAATTCCCCGTTTTTGAGGGAATCCTGTCGAACTTAACAATTAGCTGTAACTTTATTCCCCACTGTAGAAGGTATCATGTGTAAATTAACAATTAACTGTAACTTCATTCCCTGGAATACCGGGAATCATGTCTTAATTAACGATTAACTGTAATTTTATTCCCCAGTGTAGAGGGCATCATGTCGAAATTAACAATTAACTGTAACTTTATTGCCCGGTGTAGAGGGCATAATGGCAAATTAAAAATTAACTGTAACTTTAATCTCCCGTGTAGAGGGCATCATGTCAAATTAACAATTAACTGTTACTTTATTTCCCGGTGTCGAGGTTATCATGTCGATGTTAACAATTAACTATATCTTTATTCCCCGGTGTCGAGGGCTTCATATTAATTTAACAATTAACTGTAACTTTATTCCCCGGTGTAGAGGGTATCATTTCAAATTAACTGTATCTTTATTCCTCTGTGTAGAGATTATCATGATAAAAAATTAACTTTTACTTTATTCCCCGGTGTAGAGGGTATCATGTAAATTCAACAATTACCTGTAACTTTATTGTCTGGTCCAGAGGGTGGCATGTATAAATTAACAATTAAATGTAAATTTATTCCCCGGTGTAGAGGATATCATGTCAAATTAACAATTACATGTAACTTTATTCCCCAGTGTATAGGGTATCATTACAGATTAACAATTAACTTCAACTTTATTCTCCGGTGTTGAGGGCATCATATAAAATTAACAATTAACTGTAACTTTATTTCCCGATGTAGAGGGTATCATATCAAATGCACAATTAACTGTAATTTTACTCCCCGGTGTAGAGGGCATCATGTCAAAATTAACAATTAACTGTAACTTCTTTCCCCGGTGTAGAGGGCATCATGTCAAAATTTGCAATTAATTCTAACTATATTCCCCGGTGTGATGTGTCTGATGTTTAAGTTAACAATTAACTGTAACCTTAATCCCTGGTTTAGAGGATATCATGTATAAATAACAATTAACTGTAACTTATTCCCCGGTGTAGAGGGCATTATGTCAAAATTAACAATTATCTGTAACTTTATTCCTCGGTGTGAAGGTTATTATGTCAAAATTAGCAATTAACTGTAACTATATTCCACGGTGCAGAGTGTATCATATCAAATCAACAATTAACTGTAACTTTATTTCTCAGTGTAGAGGGTTCCATTTCAAATTAAATGTATCATTATTCCCCAGTGTAGAGATTATTGACTGTAATTTTATTCCACAGTGTAGAGGGTATCATGTAAATTCAACAATTAACAGTAAGTTTATTTTCTGGTGTACACGGTATCATGTCTAAATTAACAATTAACTGTAACTTTATTTCAGAGTGTTGAGGACATCATGAAAAATTAACAATTAACTGTAACTTTATTTCCCGGTGTAGAGGGTATCATATCAAATTAACAATTTACTGTAACTTTATCCCCCGGTGTAGAGGGCATCATGTAAAAATTCACAATTAGTTGCATCATTATCCCGCATTGTAGTGGGTATCATGTCTAAATTAACAATTAACCGTAACTTTTTTACCCAGCTTAGTGTATATCATGTCAAATTAACAATTAACTGTAACTTTATTGCCCGGTGTAGAGGGTATCATGACAGATTAACAATTAACTTTTACTTTATTCTACGGTGTTGAGGGCATCATATAAAATTAACAATTAACTGTAACTTTATTTCTCGATGTAGAGGGTATCATATCAAATGAACAATTAACTGTAACTTTACTCCCCAGTGTAGAGGGCAGCATGTCAAAATTAACAATTAACTTTAACTTTATTCCCCGGTGTAGAGGGTATCATGTAAAATTAACAATCAACTGTAACTTAATTCCCAGTGTAGAGGTTTTCATGACAAATTAAAGATTACATTTATATTTATTCCCCAATGTAGCGGGCATCATGGCATAATTAACAATTAACTGTAACATTATTCCAAAGTGTAGAGGATATCATGTGAAAATTAGCAATTCACTGTAACTTTATTCCGTGGTGTGCAGGGAATCATGTCTAAATTAACAATTAACTGTAACTTCATTCCCCGATTTTGAGGGAATCCTGTCTAAATTAACAATTAACTGTAACTTTATTCCCCAGTGTAGAAGGTATCATGTGTAAATTAACAATTAACTGTAACTTCATTCCCTGGAATACCGGGAATCATGTCTTAATTAACGATTAATTGTAATTTTATTCCCCAGTGTAGAGGGCATCATATAAAATGAACAATTAACTGTAACTTTACTCCCCGGTGTAGAGGGCAGCATTTCAAAATTAACAATTAACTTTTACTTTATTCCCCGGTGTAGAGGGTATCATGTAAAATTATCAATCAACTGTAACTTAATTCCCAGTGTAGAGGTTTTCATGACAAATTAAAGATTACATTTATATTTATTCCCCAATGTAGCGGGCATCATGGCATAATTAACAATTAACTGTAACATTATTCCAAAGTGTAGAGGATATCATGTGAAATCAGCAATTGACTGTAACTTTATTCTATGGTGTGCAGGGAATCATGTCTAAATTAACAATTAACTGCAACTTTATTCCCCGGTATACAGGGTATCATGTCAAAATTAGCAATTAAACGTAACTATATTCCCCGGTGCATAGGGCATCATATCGAAATTAACAATTAACTGTAACTTTATTCACCGTTGTAGAGGGCTTCATGTCAAAATAAATATTAAGGGTAACTATATTCACTGATGTAGAGGGTATCGTGTCAAATCAACATATAACAGTAACTTTATTCCTCGATGTAGCAGGAATCATGTCTGAATTAACAATTAACTGTAACTTTATTCCCCGGTGTTGAGGGGATCCTGTCTAAATTAACAATTAACTGTAACTTAATTCCCCGTTTTTGAGGGAATCCTGTCTAAATTAACAATTAACTGTAACTTTGTTCCCCAGTGTAGAAGGTATCATGTGTAAATTAACAATTAACTGTAACTTCATTCCCTGGAATACCGGGAATCAAGTCTTAATTAACGATTAACTGTAATTTTATTCCCCAGTGTAGAGGGCATCATGTCGAAATTAACAATTAACTGTAACTTTATTGCCCGTTGTAGAGGGTATAGAAACATAGAAACATAGAAAATAGGTACAGGAGTAGACCATTCGGTCCTTCGAGCCTGCACCGCCATTCAATGCGTTCATGGCTGAACATGCTACCTCAGTACCCCATTCCTGCTTTCTCGCCATACCCCTTGATCCCCTTAGTTGTGAGTGTTATATCTAACTCCCTTTTGAATATATTTAGCGAACTGGCCTCAACAACCTTCTGTGGAAGAGAATTCCATAGATTCACCACTCTCTGGGTGAAGAAGTTCCTCCTCAGCTCAGTCCTAAATGGCTTCCCCTTAATCCTTAGACTGTGACCCCTGGTTCTAGTTTTCCCTACCATTGGGAACATTCTGCCCGCATCTAATTTGTCTAAACCAGTCAGGATTTTAAATGTCTCTGTAAGATCCCCCCTCATTCTTCTGAACTCCAGAGGATACAAGTTCAGTTGACCCAATCTTTCTTGATATGTCAGTCCGGCCATCCCAGGAATCAATCTAGTGAACCTTCGCTGCACTCCCTCAATAGCAAGAATGTCCTTCCTTAAGTTAGGAGACCAAAACTGCGCACAATACTCCAAGTGTGGCCTCACCAAGGCCCTGTACAACTGTAGCATCACCTCCCTACTCCTGTACTCAAATCCCCTTGCTATGAAGGCCATCATTCCGTTTGCTTTCTTGACTGCCTGCTGCACTTGCATTCCCACCTTCAGTGACTGATGTACCATGACGCCCAGGTCTCGTTGCACGTCCCCTTTCCCTAATCTGCCACCATTCAGGTAATAGTCCGCCTCTCTATTTTTACCACCAAAGTGGATAACCTCACATTTATCCACATTGTACTTCATCTGCCATACATTTGCCCATTCACCCAACCTGTCCAAGTCACTCTGTAGCCTGCTAGCATCCTCCTCATTGTTCACACTGCCTCCCAATTTAGTGTCATCCGCAAATTTGGAGATATTACATTTAATCCCTTCGTCCAAATCATGAATATATAATGTAAACAGCTGGGGTCCCAGCACCGAACCATGCGGTACCCCGCTGGTCACTGCCTGCCATTCTGAAAAGTACCCATTTACTCCTACTCTTTGTTTCCTGTGTGCCAACCAGTTCTCAATCCACGTCAACACATTACCCCCAATCCCATGTGCTTTAACTTTGCTCACCAATCTCTTGTGTGGGACCTTGTCGAAGGCCTTCTGAAAGTCCAAATACACCACATCTACTGGTTCCCCCCTGTCCACCCTATTGGAAACATCCTCAAAAAATTCCAAAAGATTTGTCAAGCATGATTTCCCTTTCACAAATCCATGCTGACTTGGACCTATCATGTCGCCACTTTCCAAATGGTCTGTTATGACATCTTTAATAATTCCTTCCATCATTTTACCCACGACCGATGTCAGGCTGACCGGTCTATAATTCCCTGCTTTCTCCCTCCCTCTTTTTTTAAAAAGAGGGGTTACATTGGCCACCCTCCACTCCATCGGAACTGATCCAGAGTCTAAGGAATGTTGGTAAATGATCGTCAATGCATCCACTATTTCCAAGGCCACCTCCTTAAGTGCTCTGGGATGCAGACCATCAGGCCCCGGGGATTTTTCAGCCTTCAGTCCCATCAATTTCCCCAATACCTTTTCCCGACTAATAAGGATTTCCCTCAGCTCCTCCCTCTTACCAGATCCTCTGACCCCTTTTATTTCCGGCAGGTTGTGTGTGTCCTCCACAGTAAACACAGAACCAAAGTACTTGTTCAATTGATCTGCCATTTCGTTGTTCCCCATTACGACTTCCCCTGTTTCCGACTGCAGGGGACCTACGTTTGTTTTTACTAACCTCTTTCTTTTTACATATTTATAGAAGCTTTTGCAGTCCATTTTAATGTTCTCTGCAAGCTTCCTTTCATATTTTATTTTCCCTGCCCTAATCAAACCCTTCGTCCTCCTCTGCTGAGTTTTGAAGTTCTCCCAGTCCCCGGGTTTGCTGCTACTTCTGGCCAATTTGTAAGCAACTTCCTTGGTTTTAATACTATCCCTGATTTCCCTTGTTAGCCATGGTTGAGCCACCTTCCCTTTTTTATTTTTACGCCAGACCGGGATGTACAATTGTTGTAGTTCATCCATGCGATCTCTAAATGTCTGCCATTGCCCTTCCACTGATAGCCCCTTAAATATCGCTTGCCAATTTAACCTCGCCAATTCACGCCCAATACCCTCAAAGTTGCCCTTATTTAAGTTCTGGACCATGGTCTCTGACTTAACTGTTTCCTTCTCCATCCTAATGTAGAACTCCACCATACTATGGTCACTCTTCCCCAGGGGGCCTCGTACCACAAGATTGCTGATTAGTCCCTCCTCATTACACAACACCCAGTCCAGGATGGCCTCCCCTCGAGTTGGTTCCTCAACATATTGGTTTAGGAAACCATCCCTTAAACACTCCAGGAAATCCTCCTCCACCGTATTGCTTCCAGTTTGAGTAGCCCAATCTATATGCATATTAAAGTCACCCATGATAACTGCCGTGCCTTTTTTGCACGCACCTCTGATTTCCTGTTTCATACCCTCCCCCACCTCACTACTGCTGTTTGGAGGTCTGTACACAACTCCCACTAACGTTTTCTGCCCTTTGGTGTTCTGCAGCTCAACCCATATTGATTCCACATCCTCCAAGCTGATGTCCTTCCTAGCTATTGCATTAATCTCCTCTTTAACCAGCAATGCTACCCCACCCCCTTTTCCTTTTATTCTATCCTTTCTGAATGTTGAATACCCCTGGATGTTCAGTTCCCAGCCTTGATTGTTCTGGAGCCACGTCTCTGTAATCCCAATCACATCGTATCCGTTAACATCTATTTGCACAGTCAATTCATCCACCTTATTACGGATACTCCTTGCATTAAGACACAGAGCCTTTAGGCTTGTTCTATTAACATCCTTTGTCCTTTTAGACTTATGATTTAGTATGGTCCCTTTGTGTTTCTTGCCTTTGTTTACTCGGCCTTCCCCTATTGTTTCTCACCCTTCTAACATTTGTTTCTGACTGCATATTACTTCCCCCTGTTTCGCTACATAGGTTCCCATTCCCCTGCCATATTAGTTTAAATCCTCCCGAACTGCTTTAGCAAATATTACCCCGAGGACATCGGTTCCAGTCCTGCCCAAGTGCAGACCGTCCCTTTTGTACAGGTCCCACTTCCCCCAGAACTGGTTCCAATGCCTCAGGAATTTGAATCCCTCCCTCCTGCACCACTGCTCAAGCCACGTATTCAATCTCACTATCCTGTTCTCTCTATTCTGATTAGCACGTGGCCCTGGTAGCAATCCAGAGATTACTACCTTAGAGGACCTACTTTTTAATTTAGCTCCTAGCTCCCTAAATTCTGCTTGTAGGACCTCTTCCCGCTTTTTACCTATATCGTTGGTACCTACATGCACCACGACAGCTGGCTGTTCACCCTCCCTCTTCAGAATGTTCTGCAGCCGCTCCGAGACATCCTTGACCCTTGCACCAGGGAGGCAACATACCATCCTGGAATCTCGGTTGCGGCCACAGAAACTCCTGTCTATTCCCCTTACAATTGAGTCCCCTATCACTATAGCCCTACCACTCTTTTTCCCGCCCTGCTGTGCAGCAGAGCCAGCCATGGTGCCATGAACCTGGCTGCTAGTGCCTTCCCCTGGTAGGCCATCTCCCCCAACAGTATCCAAAGCGGCATACCTGTTTTGGAGGGAGATGACCAGATTAACAATTAACTTCAACTTTATTCTCCGGTGTTGAGGGCATCATATAAAATTAACAATTAACTAACTTTATTTCGCATTGTAGTGGGTATCATGTCTAAATTAACAATTAAAAGTAACTTTTTTCCCCAGTGTAGAGTATATCATGCCAAATTAACAATTACATTAACTTTGTTCGCCGGTGTAGAGGATATTATGTCAATTTAAAATTAACTGTAAAATTGTTCTCTTGTGTACAGAATATCATGCCAAATTAACTGTGACTTTATTCTGTGCTGTAGAGGATATCATGTCTAAATTAACAATTAACTGTAAAATTATTCTCCGCTGTAGAGGTTATGATGCCAAATTAACAATTAACAGTAACTTTATTTCCCGGTGTAGAGGGTATCCTGTCTAAATTAGCAATTAACTGTAACTTTGTTCACCAGTGTAGAAGTTATCATTTCTGAATTAACAATTAAATGCAACTTTATTCCCCGGTGTGCAGGGAATCATGTCTACATTAACAATTAACTGTAAATATATTCCCCTGTGCAGAAGGTATCATGTAAAATTAACAATCAACATTAACTTTATTCCCCAGTGTAGAGGGTATCATGTAAAATTAACAATCAACTGTAACTTAATTCCCAGTGTAGAGGTTTTCATGACAAATTAAAGATTACATTTATATTTATTCCCCAGTGTAGCGGGCATCATGGCATAATTAACAATTAACTTTAACATTATTCCAAAGTGTAGAGGATATCATGTGAAAATTAGCAATTGACTGTAACTTTATTCTATGGTGTACAGGGATTCATGTCTAAATTAACAATTAACTTTAACTTTATTCCCCGGTATACAGGGTATCATGGCAAAATTAGCAATTAAACGTAACTATATTCCCCGGTGCATAGGGCATCATATCGAAATTAACAATTAACTGTAACTTTATTCACCGTTGTAGAGGGCTTACTGTCAACATAAATATTAAGGGTAACTATATTCACTGATGTAGAGGGTATCGTGTCAAATCAACATATAACAGTAAATTTCTTCCTCGATGTAGCAGGAATCATGTCTAAATTAACTATTCCCTGTAACTTTATTCCCCGGTGTTGAGGGGATCCTGTCTAAATTAACAATTAACTGTAACTTAATTCTCAGTTTTTGAGGGAATCCTGTCTAAATTAAGAATTAACTGTAACTTTATTCCCCAGTGTAGAAGGTATCATGTGTAAATTAACAATTAACTGTAACTTCATTCCCTGGAATATCGGGAATCATGTCTTAATTAACGATTAACTGTAATTTTATTCCCCAGTGTAGAGGGCATCATGTAGAAATTAACAATTAACTGTAACTTTATTGCCCGGTGTAGAGGGTATCATGACAGATTAACAATTAACTTCAACTTTATTCTCCGGTGTTGAGGGCATCATATAAAATTAACAATTAACTGTAACTTTATTTCCCGATGTAGAGGGTATCATATCACATGAACAATTAACTGTAACTTTACTCCCCGGTGTAGAGGGCAGCATGTCAAAATTAAGAATTAACTTCAACTTTATTCTCCGGTGTAGAGGGTATCATGTAAAATTATCAATCAACTGTAACTTAATTCCCAGTGTAGAGGTTTTCATGACAAATTAAAGATTACATCTATATTTATTCCCCAATGTAGCGGGCATCATGGCATAATTAACAATTAACTGTAACATTAATCCAAAGTGTAGAGGATATCATGTGAAAATTAGCAATTCACTGTAACTTTATTCCGTGGTGTGCAGGGAATCATGTCTAAATTAACAATTAACTGTAACTTTATTCCCCGGTATACAGGGTATCATGTCAAAATTAGCAATTAAACGTAACTATATTTCCCGGTGCATAGGGCATCATATCGAAATTAACAATTAACTGTAACTTTATTCACCGTTGTAGAGGGCTTCATGTCAAAATAAATATTAAGGGTAACTATATTCACTGATGTAGAGAGCATCGTGTCAAATCAACATATAACAGTAACTTTATTCCTCGATGTAGCAGGAATCATGTCTAAATTAACAATTACCTGTAACTTTATTCCCCGGTGTTGAGGGTATCCTGTCTAAATTAACAATTAACTGTAACTTAATTCCCCGTTTTTGAGGGAATCCTGTCTAAATTAACAATTAACTGTAACTTAATTCCCCAGTGTAGTAGGTATCATGTGTAAATTAACAATTAACTGTTACTTCATTACCCTGGAATACCGGGAATCATGTCTTAATTAACGATTAACTGTAATTTTATTCCCCAGTGTAGAGGGCATCATGTCGAAATTAACAATTAACTGTAACTTTATTGCCCGGTGTAGAGGGTATCATGACAGATTAACAATTAACTTCAACTTTATTCTCCGGTGTTGAGGGCATCATATAAAATTAACAATTAACTGTAACTTTATTTCCCGATGTAGAGGGTATCATATCAAATGAACAATTAACTGTAACTTTACTCCCCGGTGTAGAGGGCAGCATGTCAAAATTAACAATTAACTTTTACTTTATTCCCCGGTGTAGAGGGTATCATGTGTAAATTAACAATTAACTGTAACTTCATTGCCCTGGAATACCGGGAATCATGTCTTAATTAACGATTAACTGTAATTTTATTCCCCAGTGTAGAGGGCATCATGTCGAAATTAACATCTGACTGTAACTTTATTGCCCGGTGTAGAGGGTATCATGACAGATTAACAATTAACTTCAACTTTATTCTCCGGTGTTGAGGGCATCATATAAAATTAACAATTAACTGTAACTTTATTTCCCGATGTAGAGGGTATCATATCAAATGAACAATTAACTGTAATTTTACTCCCCGGTGTAGAGGGCAGCATGTCAAAATTAACAATTAACTTTTACTTTATTCCCCGGTGTAGAGGGTATCATGTAAAATTAACAATCAACTGTAACTTAATTTCCAGTGTAGAGGTTTTCATGACAAATTAAAGATTACATTTATATTTATTCCCCAATGTAGCGGGCATCATGGCATAATTCGCAATTAACTGTAACATTATTCCAAAGTGTAGAGGATATCATGTGAAAATTAGCAATTGACTGTAACTTTATTCTATGGTGTGCAGGGAATCATGTCTAAATTAACAATTAACTGTAACTTTATTCCCCGGAATACAGGGTATCATGTCAAAATTAGCAATTAAACGTAACTATATTCCCCGGTGCATAGAGCATCATATCGAAATTAACAATTAACTGTAACTTTATTCACCGTTGTAGAGGGCTTCATGTCAAAATAAATATTAAGGGTAACTATATTCACTGATGTAGAGGGTATCGTGTCAAATCAACATATAACAGTAACTTTATTCCTCGATGTAGCAGGAATCAAGTCTGAATTAACAATTACCTGTAACTTTATTCCCCGGTGTTCAGGGGATCCTGTCTAAATTAACAATTAACTGTAACTTAATTCCCCGTTTTTGAGGGAATCCTGTCCAAATTAACAATTAACTGTAACTTTAGTCCCCAGTGTAGAAGGTATCATGTGTAAATTAACAATTAACTGTAACTTCATTCCCTGGAATACCGGGAATCATGTCTTAATTAACGATTAACTGTAATTTTATTCCCCAGTGTAGAGGGCATCATGTCGAAATTAACAATTAACTGCAAATTTATTGCCCGTTGTAGAGGGTATCATGACAGATTAACAATTAACTTCAACTTTATTCTCCGGCGTTGAGGGCATGATATAAAATTAACAATTAACTGTAACTTTATTTCCCGATGTAGAGGGTATATATCAAATGAACAATTAACTGTAACTTTACTCCCCGGTGTAGAGGGCATCATGTCAAAATTAACAATTAACTGTAACTTCTTTCCCCGGTGTGGAGGGCAACATGTCAAAATTTGAAATTAACTGTAACTATATTCCCCGGTGTGATGTGTATGATGTTTAAGTTAACAATTAACTGTAACCTTAATCCCTGGTTTAGAGGATATCATGTCAAAATTAACAATTAACTGCAACTGATTCCCAGGTGCAGAGGGCTTTATGTAAAAATTAACAATTAACTGTAACTTTATTCCTCGGTGTAAAGGATATTATGTCAAAATTAGCAATTAACTGTAACTATATTCCACGGTGCAGAGTGTATCATATCAAATTAACAATTAACTATAACTTTATTTCTCAGTGTAGAGGGTTCCATTTCAAATTAAATGTATCATTATTCCCCAGTGTAGAGATTATTGACTGTAATTTTATTCCACAGTGTAGAGGGTATCATGTAACTTCAACAATTAACAGTACGTTTATTCTCTGGTGTACAGGGTATCATGTCTAAATTAACAATTAACTGTAACTTTATTTCAGAGTGTTGAGGACATCATGAAAAATTAACAATTAACTGTAACTTTATTTCCCGGTGTAGAGGGTATCATATCAAATTAACAATTTACTGTAACTTTATCCCCCGGTGTAGAGGGCATCATGTAAAAATTAACAATTAGTTGCGTCATTATCCCGCATTGTAGTGGGTATCATGTCTAAATTAACAATTAAAAGTAACTTTTTTCCCCAGTGTAGTGTATATCATGCCAAATTAACAATTAAATTAACTTTATTCGCCGGAGTAGAGGATATTATATCAATTTAAAATTAACTGTAAAATTGTTCTCTTGTGTACAGGATATCATGCCAAATTAACTGTGACTTTATTCTGTGCTGCAGAGGATATCATGTCTAAATTAACAATTAACTGTAAATTTATTCCCCTGTGCAGAAGGTAGCATGTAAAATTAACAATCAACTTTAACTTTATTCCCCGGTGTAGAGGGTATCATGTAAAATTATCAATCAACTGTAACTTAATTCCCAGTGTAGAGGTTTTCATGACAAATTAAGGATTACATTTATATTTATTCCCCAGTGTAGCGGGCATCATGGCATAATTAACAATTAACTGTAACATTATTCCAAAGTGTAGAGGATATCATGTGAAAATTAGGAATTCACTGTAACTTTATTCTATGGTGTACAGGGAATCATGTCCAAATTAACAATTAACTGTAACTTTATTCCCCGGTATACAGGGTATCATGTCAAAATTAGCAATTAAACGTAACTATATTCCCGGTGCATAGGGCATCATATCGAAACTAACAATTAACTGTAACTATATTCACCGTTGTAGAGGGCTTCATGTCAAAATAAATATTAAGGGTAACTATATTCACTGATGTAGAGGGTATCGTGTCAAATCAACATATAACAGTAACTTTATTCCTCGATGTAGCAGGAATCATGTCTAAATTACCAATTCCCTGTAACTTTATTCCCCGGTGTTGAGGGAATCCTGTCTAAATTAACAATTAACTGTAACTTTATTCCCCAGTGTAGAAGGTATCATGTGTAAATTAACAATTAACTGTAACTTTATTTCCCGATGTAGAGGGTATCATATCAAATTAACAATTAACTGTAACTTCTTTCGCCGGTGTAGAGGGCATCATGTCAAAATTTGCAAATAACTGTAACTATATTCCCCGGTGTGATGTGTATGATGTTTAAGTTAACAATTAACTGTAACCTTAATCCCCGGTTTAGAGGATATCATGTCGAATTAACAATTAACTGTAACTTATTCCCCGGTGTAGAGGGCATTATGTCAAAATTAACAATTAACTGTAACTTTATTCCTCGGTGTAAAGGATATTATGTCAAAATTAGCAATTAACTGTAACTATATACCACGGTGCAGAGTGTATCATATCAAATTAACAATTATCTGTAACTTTATTTCTCAGTGTAGAGGGTTCCATTTCAAATTAAATGTATCATTATTCCCCAGTGTAGAGATTATTGACTGTAATTTTATTCCACAGTGTAGAGGGTATCATGTAAATTCAATAATTAACAGTAAGTTTATTCTCTGGTGTACAGGGTATCATGTCTAAATTAACAATTAAATGTAACTTTATTTCAGAGTGTTGAGGACATCATGAAAAATTTACAATTAACTGTAACTTTATCCCCCGGTGTAGAGGGCATCATGTAAACATTAACAATTAGTTGCATCTTTATCCCGCATTGCAGAGTATATCATGTCAAATTAACAATTAAATTAACTTTATTCCCCGGTGTAGAGGATATTATGTCAATTCAAAATTAACTGTAAAATTGTTCTCTTGTGTACAGGATATCATGCCAAATTAACTGTGACTTTATTCTGTGCTGTAGAGGATATCATGTCTAAATTAACGATTAACTGTAAAATTATTCTCCGGTGTAGAGGCTATGATACCAAATTAACAATTTACTGTAACTTTATTCACCGGTGTAGAGGGCATCATGTAAAAATTAATAATTAACTGTAACTTTATTCCTTCTCCTCATGGCTTCTGGTGTCGTTGCTGGAGTAGAGCTGAGAGAGAGAGAGCTGTGCGAGCGTTGAGTGCGTTGTCAGCGAGTCCAGAGAGAGAGAGAGTCTTGGGACATTCGGCCCCCAATTATACTTTCCTTTTCGCGCCCAAAACCCCTTACTAAAACGGTTTCCTTTAGATTTCAAATGAGCCCTGTTTACTTCATTGTTAGTTTTGGTGAGCTTGTCAGTTTCGATGGCTTTAACTTGGTGTTAAACATGTCCTGATAGCTTCTGATTTAGGCAAGGCCTTTATCTACGCGACAAATCTTGTCCCTATTGTCCTTGGTTTTTGGCGCACTTTAAATCTGTCCTGTGGATACCTGGTTGATTGTTTTTTGATGAAGCAAGTCGGGGCACTAAATGTTTTATTGATTTCAGGCTTCTGGTATCCTGTTTGGGCCTGGGAATTTCAAAAGAGGTCTTGGATTATTCATATTTCGATGTGTGTGTGAGTCTTTTGGGTTTGTCTCTTCCTTCTTGGTAGGAAGGCAGTGCAAACACATCCCCAGACAGCTTGATTGCGCCCCAATACTCAAAGCTGTACACTGCCTGGCCACGCCCCTCCGTAGCCTGTCGGTGTCTGTGAAAGGTGTCTTTCCCAACAGTAAGATTCAAAAAGTAATTTTCCTTAAGTGTTTTTCTTTTCTGATCTTTACAAATTTCCAAAGCTGAGTGTTTTAACTTAAATCACTTCACTTAGGGTTCTGTACGAGTTTCTGGGGGATTTTGCGTAGCCTACATTATTCCCAGGTGTAGAATTTATCATGTCGAAATTAACAATTAACTGTAACTTTATTCCCCGGTGTAGAGATTATCATGTTAAAAAAAGGACTAACTTTATTCCACAGTGTAGAGGGTATCATGTCAATTCAACAATTAAACTGTAACTTTACTCCCCAGTGTAGAGGATATCATGTCAAATTAACAATGAACTGTAACATTATCCCCGGTGTAGAGGGTATCATATCAAATTAACAATTAACTGTAACTTTATTTCCCGGTGTAGAGGGTATTATGTCAAAATTAGCAATTAACTGCAACTATAATCCCCGGTGTGGAGGGAATCATGTCTAAATAAACCATTAAATGTAACTTTATACCTCTTTGTAGAAGGTATCATGTCTAAATTAACAATTAACTGTAACTTTATTTCCCGGTGTAGAGGGTATCATATCAAATTAACAATTTACTGTAACTTTATCCCCCGGTGTAGAGGGCATCATGTAAAAATTAACAATTAGTTGCATCATTATCCCGCATTGTAGTGGGTATCATGTCTAAATTAACAATTAAAAGTAACTTTTTTCCCCAGTGTAGAGTATATCATGCCAAATTAACAATTAAATTAACTTTATTCGCCGGAGTAGGGGATATTATATCAATTTAAAATTAACTGTAAAATTGTTCCCTTGTGTACAGGATATCATGCCAAATTAACTGTGACTTTATTCTGTGCTGCAGAGGATATCATGTCTAAATTAACAATTAACTGTAAAATTATTCTCCGCTATAGAGGTTATGATGCCAAATTAACAATTAACAGTAACTTTATTCCCCGATGTATAGGGCATCCTGTCTAAATTAGCAATTAACTGTAACTTTGTTCACCAGTGTAGAAGTTATCATGTCTAAATTAACTATGAAGTGTAACTTTATTCCTCTGTTGAGAAGGTATCATGTCTAAATTAACGATTAAGTGTCACTTTATTCCCCTGTTGAGAAGGTATCATTTCTAAATTAACGATTAACTGCAACTTTATTCCCCGGTGTGCAGGGAATCATGTCTACATTAACAATTAACTGTAAATTTATTCCCCTGTGCAGAAGGTAGCATGTAAAATTAACAATCAACTTTAACTTTATTCCCCGGTGTAGAGGGTATCATGTAAAATTATCAATCAACTGTAACTTAATTCCCAGTGTAGAGGTTTTCATGACAAATTAAGGATTACATTTATATTTATTCCCCAGTGTAGCGGGCATCATGGCATAATTAACAATTAACTGTAACATTATTCCAAAGTGTAGAGGATATCATGTGAAAATTAGGAATTCACTGTAACTTTATTCTATGGTGTACAGGGAATCATGTCTAAATTAACAATTAACTGTAACTTTATTCCCCGGTATACAGGGTATCATGTCAAAATTAGCAATTAAACGTAACTATATTCCCGGTGCATAGGGCATCATATCGAAACTAACAATTAACTGTAACTTTATTCACCGTTGTAGAGGGCTTAATGTCAAAATAAATATTAAGGGTAACTATATTCACTGATGTAGAGGGTATCGTGTCAAATCAACATATAACAGTAACTTTATTCCTCGATGTAGCAGGAATCATGTCTAAATTACCAATTCCCTGTAACTTTATTCCCCGGTGTTGAGGGGACCCTGTCTAAATTAACAATTAACTGTAACTTAATTCCCCGTTTTTGAGGGAATCCTGTCTAAATTAACAATTAACTGTAACTTTATTCCCCAGTGTAGAAGGTATCATGTGTAAATTAACAATTAACTGTAACTTTATTTCCCGATGTAGAGGGTATCATATCAAATTAACAATTAACTGTAACTTCTTTCGCCGGTGTAGAGGGCATCATGTCAAAATTTGCAAATAACTGTAACTATATTCCCCGGTGTGATGTGTATGATGTTTAAGTTAACAATTAACTGTAACCTTAATCCCGGTTTAGAGGATATCATGTCGAATTAACAATTAACTGTAACTTATTCCCCGGTGTAGAGGGCATTATGTCAAAATTAACAATTAACTGTAACTTTATTCCTCGGTGTAAAGGATATTATGTCAAAATTAGCAATTAACTGTAACTATATTCCACGGTGCAGAGTGTATCATATCAAATTAACAATTATCTGTAACTTTATTTCTCAGTGTAGAGGGTTCCATTTCAAATTAAATGTATCATTATTCCCCAGTGTAGAGATTATTGACTGTAATTTTATTCCACAGTGTAGAGGGTATCATGTAAATTCAACAATTAACAGTAAGTTTATTCTCTGGTGTACAGGGTATCATGTCTAAATTAACAATTAAATGTAACTTTATTTCAGAGTGTTGAGGACATCATGAAAAATTTACAATTAACTGTAACTTTATCCCCCGGTGTAGAGGGCATCATGTAAACATTAACAATTAGTTGCATCTTTATCCCGCATTGCAGAGTATATCATGTCAAATTCACAATTAAATTAACTTTATTCCCCGGTGTAGAGGATATTATGTCAATTAAAAATTAACTGTAAAATTGTTCTCTTGTGTACAGGATATCATGCCAAATTAACTGTGACTTTATTCTGTGCTGTAGAGGATATCATGTCTAAATTAACGATTAACTGTAAAATTATTCTCCGGTGTAGAGGTTATGATACCAAATTAACAATTTACTGTAACTTTATTCACCGGTGTAGAGGGCATCATGTAAAAATTAATAATTAACTGTAACTTTATTCCTTCTCCTCGTGGCTTGTGGTGTCGTTGCTGGAGTAGAGCTGAGAGAGAGAGAGAGCTGTGCGAGCGTTGAGTGCGTTGTCAGCGAGTCCAGAGAGAGAGAGAGTCTTGGGACATTCGGCCCCCAATTATACTTTCCTTTTCGCGCCCAAAACCCCTTACTAAAACGGTTTCCTTTAGATTTCAAATGAGCCCTGTTTACTTCATTGTTAGTTTTGGTGAGCTTGTCAGTTTCGATGGCTTTAACTTGGTGTTAAACATGTCCTGATAGCTTCTGATTTAGGCAAGGCCTTTATCTACGCGCCAAATCTTGTCCCTATTGTCCTTGGTTTTTGGCGCACTTTAAATCTGTCCTGTGGATACCTGGTTGATTGTTTTTTGATGAAGTAAGTCGGGGCACTAAATGTTTTATTGATTTCAGGCTTCTGGTATCCTGTTTGGGCCTGGGAATTTCAAAAGAGGTCTTGGATTATTCATATTTCGATGTGTGTGTGAGGCTTTTGGGTTTGTCTCTTCCTTCTTGGTAGGAAGGCAGTGCAAACACATCCCCAGACAGCTTGATTGCGCCCCAATACCCAAAGCTGTCCACTGCCTGGCCACGCCCCTCCGTAGCCTGTCGGTGTCTGTGAAAGGTGTCTTTCCCAACAGTAAGATTCAAAAAGTCATTTTGCTCAGGGTGTTTCTTCACTGATCTTTAAAAATTTCCAAAGCTGAGTGTTTTAACTCAAATCACTTCACTTACGGTTTTGTACGCGTTTCTGGGGGATTTTGCGAAGCCTACATTATTCCCAATTGTAGAGTTTATCATGTCGAAATTAACAATTAACTTTAACTTTATTCCCCGGTGTAGAGATTATCATGTTAAAAAAATGACTAACTTTATTCCACAGTGTAGAGGGTATCATGTCAATTCAACAATTAAACTGTAACTTTACTCCCCGGTGTAGAGGATATCATGTCAAATTAACAAGTAACTGTAACATTATCCAGCGTGTAGAGGGTATCATATCAAATTATCAATTAACTGTAACTTTATTTCCCGGTGTAGAGGGTATTATGTCAAAATTAGCAATTAACTGCAACTATAATCCCCGGTGTGGAGGGAATCATGTCTAAATAAACCATTAAATGTAACTTTATACCCCTTTGTAGAAGGTATCATGTCTAAATTAACAATTAACTG